>NAOQ01000650.1:0-13922 GCA_002751075.1 Ichthyophonus hoferi
GTAGCTATTGGAATGTATATTCAACAATACAAAATATGATTGATTGGTTCCTTTGGCTATCTGCAATAGATGGCAAAGGATGTTGAACTTGGTTAGTACATTCATAACCACCGTTTTCATCAATATTACTAGAAAGTATGTAAGAATAATAGGATGGCTTTCATTTTTATAATTAATGCAGATTGGAATAGAAAATTATCGTTTCCAGAAAAATAGTAGCCAGATGAAATAATAATAAACATGTTTACTATCATGTATAGACTTCTCTGGGAAAGATTATGTTATATAAGTACCCAATATTGTAAACCATATAAAAGGACTGCCTGGTAATACAATATAAAAGGGTTGCTGGCCTCACCAGTTTGCACTAACTATTTTAGAAATAGTTTAGAGGTACTCTATCCTGAACATCTATCCACTGCTAAGCTAATCTTTCATTGTTTCAATATAGTGAATAGGAGTAAATATTTTTTCTGGATGTGGAGCTGCTATCTTCACAAAATACAAAATATAAAGGTAAGTTACCAATACAAATGTGTACTACACAGCCAAACTCGATATATATCTCCAAATACATACATACATACTACTTTCCTAAAAGATGTTTAACCCTTGTAATTTGTCAGTGTAGATATGTTACAGATATATATAAAGCCCTGGTTGAATATTGGCTTTTACAAAAATATATACTTGTGCTCAGTCTATCTTTTAGTTCTACGCCATAATAACCAAGTTTTATAATTTCTGGTGTCTCTTGTATACAGCATTGTAAATTGTATCCTAAAATAAATAAATAAAATCTGGTGGAGTTCAACAACTTTAAATACCAAACCATAATAATTTTCACTAGAGATACTCTTATTTTGTTTCAATATATCATGTACTAATCAAAAACAACACTTAATTGTTTTTTTTAAAATGAGTGCATCTAAGTACTGGTAATAGGTTTACCAATGAAATTGTTATATTAAATATCTACTCGGTGCATATATTTTATTCTTCCGTTGGGAAATGCTTATATTGACAAATAAGCTGAAAAACTCTTCAACTAAAGCGTGGTTGTTCTAAACTATTTTACCTATTAGTGAATAAAATATAATACAAGAAAAGCATACCTAGTTGAGTTGAGCATAACTTGGAATCCAATACATGCATATATTCATCATGTAGTGAATTATGTGATCCAGTGTTACCATGGTGAGTGTTAAAACAGGAATATAATTAATTTGGTATTTCTTCATATAAACATAATCATTTAATATTATTAGCAATTCTTATTACATATGTAGCCTGGGAAAATAGTTAATGCATACATTGGTGTTAAATGGCAATCCAAGGTGATCCATTAAAATTGAACTAACCAATGGGATAAATCCTGCGACTATATTATAAGCCATTTCAGATTATATGTTTTGAGTCCAGATAGCTAATACATCGCTTAGGTATCCTGCCTAAAACAGGTCCTGCTGACTTGTTTAATAATAAAAAATGGTTTTTAGCATATCTGTACTTCGTGTAAGCAAATGTACACGTTTAAAACCCCCTTAATTCAGTATTCTCTTTCCTTCTAAACAAATATAGGTCACAGGAAGACTCATGTCTCTACTTAATATTCCCAACAACCAGTAATAATTGACATGTCTACATAGTGGCTGTTACAGGTCAAATGATTATATGCATTAGTTATGCTATAATGTGGTGATGTAAACACATACCAGTATATTATGAAAGTAAATATTAATATGTCCACTTTAAATTATAGGCATATTAATTTAATATTATGTTAAGCATCATTACATGGAAACTAACTCTTAGCTATAGCTGCATTCTAAGAGATAAATCAAAGTATGTCATATTAAACTTGTACCAAATTGTTATGATCAGAAATCTTGATCAGAAATTGTGATCACAAGCAATCACATGAACACCAGGATTTTCCATCACAAATCACAAAATCTTATACTTCCTAAGGTTTAAATGAGTTCAAAGTGCCAATAATAACTGCAACAATTGTTTATAACATACCCAACAAATCACGCATCACAGCTAACATATATATATTATTATTATATAGTCTAGGTTTCTACACACAAATAACTTAACAGATAGGAATACTATATTAATAAATTAATTAAGCAAATTGTTATCAGTAGAAAACAGAATATACTTAGCATTCTTATGGGAATTTGTGTTGGCTCTATCAACTTGTACACAGCTGTCAGGATCTCCAATTGAGTGTTGTATAATAGGACTATATATTATAATATTGTTTAACAAATATTAAATAAATGCAAAGCTTTGGTGTTACAAACGTATTCGTATTTGCCTATAACAGTAGTGTACATGTACACAAGCATGCGGGGTTGCCATATAGACCCAGGTGTGTAGGGGGCGGAATATGTGTGAGTGACCAGGCCTTTATTATTGATTGCAGTTTACATTTATACTGATCTCCTTTATAAAATGGCCTTTTAGTCAGTTGCTTCATTCGTTTAACTGCTTGCAAATTTCCCTGTTGACAAATCAATCTATCAGGTTGAAAGGTATTATGCAATTAAAACACTGTGCAATTATATCACTAAAATTGAATTTGAATGTCAGGTCCTTATCTGAAGTTTAAGGTTTACCTGTTATCAAATCAAATATTATAGTCTTCTGTTTTATTGTTGTACTTTCATGAGGATCTTGTTGTACGTGCAGTCTCTTGTAAAAATAAGAATCAATAGAAAAATATGCACTTTTCAAATTGCCAACACCTGTGAGCTGCAGAACGTAAGTGTGAACATCTGAATAAATTTAAGTATTGATTCTGGATTCTTCTTGGGATTCTTGGGCATAGTTAGTCAGATTAATCTTTGCTTGAGAGCAGTAATATTTTTTGCTATAGTTGGGTACCTGCAAATAGATTGGTTCATTATTGGTTGATATTTTCCAGGCTGGTCTGTTAGTTGTTTCTAATAGTAAAGCATGTTTAGAACTGTAAAAAATATTAATACAGCTAGCTTTCTTCCATGGTTATGATAATTATCAGTTTAAGTGCTTTAATCATGGATATCAAAGCATTCAATGTACTCTATGTTAGATTTAGTTCCTATTGGATTCAATACTTTATTCATCATACATGTAAAAGTGCTGAATATATTGTGTTTTCTACAAATACCAGTGTCTGATAAAGTTATCAAGATAATACTCCTACCTCTTAACTTATTTGTGTGAAGAACGCTTGACCCTAATATATATATATATATTGGGTATGATGCATATCTGGGTAAGTAATTAAAAATGCTGATCGCTTCAATTCAAGCCATTGCAATGTGGAGAGCTGGTCAAAGTAGTGAAACATGGATTTAAAGAGAATCTAAGGTTGAGCATAAACTGGGTTGGGCTGATAAGAGAGTGATCGCTTGGAGAACCTAAACAGGAATGGCAATTGTAAAAAAGGTTTTCTCAAAGTGGTTAGCTAGGCTGCTTTACCTAGTCGCAAACGGTGTGGGTATCTTTGAGTATTTAAATTAAATTTCTGCTAGGTCATTGAAAGTGTTGTAAAATTCAGTTTTAGCTGTAGTCCCATAATGTTGTTTTAGTAGCTGTAACTTGGTGTGGGTTCATTGCTTGATATTTAGATCCTTGATGAAAGCATTTTGATATTCAGCCACCTGACCAATAGAATGTTGAACATATAAACAGCATAATCATAATGCCTCGTCAGAGAGTAGTTGGTTAGTATTTTCAAAATTTTGATGAATGGTGAACGTCAGGGTGATTTTCAATCGATATTCATAGTTAGATTGTCTGTACGTTATTAAAAGTCCTTCCTTCCAAACCTGGAGTGAGGTTTGGGTTTGGGAATTGGTGGTAAAAAAATAAAAGTGGACTGGTTCATTGGGGAAAGAATTTGGTATTGTCAGATAAGGGCAATATGTTTGAAATAATTTAGGTCAAATAAGAAAAATAATATGGTGTAGCAGTATTTGATGTGAGGAACCAGAAATTTCTGTTTGACTAAGAATCCTTTTCTGTAATTTAGAAAATTGCGACTGAACGCCGTTAGAGACGTCACTGATGACTAGTTTATCAGATGATTCTTTTGACCGTTTTTCCATACGAGACCCTTCACGAGAGGTCTTGTTTATAGTGTTATTGTGATACGAATATGGGAATGCGAATTTTCCCATGACTACTTCTAAATATAATAATATGAACTAATTGTTTATTTGTGATAATAAGCCAAGTGTTGACAAAATAAAATACAGTAATCAATGGCTTTTTTCTATGTTAAGGATAGGGTGTTTACAATGGTTAGTTATATTTGTAAGAATAATTAGATATCTAAGTTGATCTATGGGAAATTTAGTCTAGTATTATTTTATATATTAACATATACAGTTATTTCAGGTTGGTACTCTAAAAACGGTATATTATAGACAATAGGAAAGAAAGTATAAATACTAAAACAGAACTCGTAGTTTTATTAAGTTTCCAAAATAACCAAAGCTACTGTCCTGTACTTGCTTTTATACTGCATTGATTTTTATTATTTCACGCGGAGATTGCAATTCCAATTAGAATTTACCATATACTAAATGATGTATCAATTTTGTTAGTATTGCATTGCAGTATAATAGTATAAATAGTATATATATACTCAACTGCTGCTACTTTTATTTATAATTATGATGTGATTGTTATGTATGAATTGTTAAAGTGAAAATATATATTGTATTCTTATTTGATACTCTTATTAACCCTTTATATATATATGCTATGCGTGCAGACGTCCTAGTTCTAGTGCAGTATACTAAATTATTTTATAATGTTAAAAATCATAAACAATAACTTTAAATATGCAGGCGGGAAGAGACCTTGCTTCTTGGACAATAAGCCTTCAGATAATGTTACTCTAAAATCTATCTTTATGTATGAGAACATAGTTCTGTATGAGTTTCGTAAAGATAAAGGGTGGATGGACAAGGGAAGAGGGGCCTTAAAAGGCTGGCGGAGAGTAACGGAGAGCTTTACAGTGGAGACCACTTGAATTGAGCATATTGATGGTGAAGGAGGGGCCCATGTCCCAACCTGGGCCAAGTATATTGTAGAGGATATAATGTGGTGTTAACTGTCCCAATCTAAAGGCTCCACCCCTATGTGGTCTCACCTTATAACAGCTGACACTACAAGATATGTTTCTTATCTTATACAAGGGGTTGCACTATTAGCAGCTATAGGACCTGACAAGAGAAAGGTTTTTGCTTTCAGAGAGCTGATAAAAGGGTTGTAAATAATATAGAGATGTATGTGGAAGAGGAAGAAGAAAAAGAAAAAGAAGTGGAAGAGGGAGAGGAGGGGAAGGAGGAGGAAGATGTTTCAAGCGAAAATGAGGTACAAAGTGAGGAAGAAATAATAGGCAAGGAAGAGGTGTAAAAGGATGAGTTAATTTTAAGGGAAAGATAAAAAGAACATGATATAAAAGGAGGCAAGAGGGTAGAAGGAATACAAGAGGGAGAGGGGAAAGACCTTGCTGCGATAACAGACAAGGAAATACATAACATGAACAAGACTACAGAAGAAAACATGTCTAAAGACATACAGGGTGCAAAGAAAGAGTTTCGCCTGGTTTTTCATTGATTTTCATAGAGAGAAAACACGGGCCCTTAGGCAGATTAACAAAACACAACTACCAAAGTATCTCTCTCTATCTGGCCTTAAAATGTATATGAGAGAGGATAATGATTGGAAGAATTATGGTTATGGGTCAGTGGAGATCTATAAGGTTGCGGAAAAACATTGTCTACGATTCTTACAGAAAGGAACAGGAAAAAACACTCTTAGTTTCAAATTTAGCTACTTTTATATACCAGCCTAAACCAACAAAACAAAATGCAGTTCTTTTTTCTTGCGATAGTAGAGTATGGAAGGGTATTAGTGAGAGGGTCACTGTGGCCTTCCGCCATGTACCAGAACCAAGTGTTTCGGAAATGGATAGGCTAGAGGGAGAGAGTAAGGATGTAGAGGCATTGACTGACATGTTAAAAGGGAGATTGAAAGTATCAGAATAGAGGGTTGGTTACCATGCTGCTCAAACATTTGTAGGAGCTTTATATAGGACCCCTGCTAGACGGGTGGATGATAAATAGGATAGATAGGGTAGGATAGGTTAAAATAGGATATGTACAATATGATATGGTAGGATATTGAGGGAAATACTACAATGAAATAAAGTTATGAGAAGATTTAAGAATTTATTATGATATATGTTATGTTATTATATGATATGGTAGGTTATGACATGCTATGGTATGTTATGTTATGTTAAGTTAAGCTATGATATGTCATGTTATGATACAGTGAGTTATGGCATGATATGTTATTTTATGTTATGTTATGCTATGATATGATATAATATGTTGTGATATGATATTGTATGATATGTTATAATACGGTATGTTATGGTACGACATGATATGATATGATATGATATGATATGGTATAAAATGTTATGTTATGAAATGTTATGTTATGGTAAGATATAATGATATGCATTATGTTATGCTATTGTATGATATGTCGTAAAGTGTTATGATATGGCATGCTATGATGTGTTACGGTATGATATCATATGCTATGTTGTTATATGATATGATACATTATGCTATGCTATAATGTAATGAAAATCAAAATTAACAGAAAGAGATGCACTTTCCAAATTGGAAATTCTTGTATTTTACAGAACGTGAATATGATATGGATGAACGTAAGTGAGCATCAATCCTTGACTGTTCTTGGGATCCTTGGGTACATTTAGTCAGATTAATCTTCATTTAAGAGCAATACTATTTGTTGCTATAATTGGGTGCCTGACAATAGATTGGTTTATTATTGTTTGATATTTCCTGGGTTGACCTATTAGTTGTTTCTAATCGTATAACGTGCTTAGAGCTGTAAAGAATGATAGTACAATCAGGTTTCTTTGGTAATGATAATGATTATTAAGCCAAGTGTTTTAATACTAAATCTCAAAGCTTTCTACATGTTATATGTTAGATAACCTAAATACTCCTGACTGTCCCGCTCACTACACTGTTATAGCTCATTCTTTTATTTTATTTTTTCTATGGTATATGATATTTGCTTACTACTGATTTTTTGTGTTTATTTTTACAATACTGGCAATTCAATCAATTCATGCAATAACTTTGAACAGATTACTATTGGCTAATCCAACTCACTGTAGGTCACAGGGAGGGACTCAATAGGATTGTCCAATCTTACCACAGTACTTAAATACTATCGTGTCTCCTTTTAGATGGCGGATTAATCCATTTCCACATTTTTTGTAAAATATTTCATATGTCGCATACTGTAAAAAAATATCGATCTACTGATTGTAAAAGAGTATTCAATAACTATAAATAAGACAGGCCAACGGTCCAGAGGGCGGCGGGTACATACACCAAACATGGTTTCACATTTATCTTTCATCAAAGGTACAATACAACTTTTAATTGAACATTAGACTTAGCTTCTGATTGATTCAGGACTTAATTTATCATATATATAATGTCTTACTTCTTCTACGGATAACAATGTGTCTAATAAAGTTATTTATATATGTAACACTCCTACCTGTTAACTTGTTTGTGTGTAAAAAACTAGACCCTATAATAAATATATGTTGTTTGAGATGCATGCCTTGCTGGGGTATAGAATAAGTTATTATTTTAGTTGCTCTAGGTGCTCCCGTATTGTTAAAACCTTGGGAAGTATGAGATTATGTGAATTTTAATCAAAAATATTAGTGTTCAAGCAATCGCTTGTAATTGCAATTTGTGATCAAAATTTCTGACTGCATCCCTTTTATTCTACCCAAGCAACTACCATGAGATAATTATTTGCTTAAAATATAGAAAACAGTTAAATATTTGTTTATTTTTAAAGTCAGCAGTAAACCTCTTTTATAGTTTGGTTTGTAGTTATTGTTGCTAGGATTGGGTTAGTTATTTGTTATCGTGCCATTGTATATTGTCAAAGCAAGAATATTTAATTGGTTTGGGTATTTTATGACACCGGAGGCATTATATAGTTCAAATAGGGTTACTAATAATGAATTGTTGATGCTTATATCTATTATGTCCAATATACAGAACTGAAGGCGCCATGCATTCAACCGGTAATTAGACTTAATGATTTGCCTATATTACATAACTATCAATTACAGATTAATTACAACTTATGTAGTTTTTATCTTATTTATGCTTAGGGTGTCAGTCAACCATTGCAAGCACTGAATTCAAAATAAGTATGTCCAGCCTTTATTCAATATCATTAGAATAAAAAGTCCACCATCTGCGTCCGATAAAGCATTTTTATACATTCTAAATATAAAATTATATATTTATAATACTTCACAACTAGTATTAATTAGTTGTTGAATTATAACTTTAGTTAATTTACCTATGCTGTATATGTATCTATATCTGGCAATAACTTGGAAATATATTGCCGAAATCTTGTATTTTTCCAATAATATGATATGAGTTATTATGAATAATCTTTTTAGCAAGTAGATAATGGCAGTCATTGACATATATTAGATAGACTATTCATGTGTATGCATACCTTTTTGTAATAAGTTTGAAATACTAGTCTTAGTAACAGGGCCGGTTTTATAGGTCACATGTGAGTGTGTGGATTAAGTGCGTATAGACACCTTACAAGAGGTATTAGTTGAACTTATTATTTTATTTTAATTTTTTAATATTGATTCTCCAAGCCAATTTATTAAACTGACCTTAAAATATGAATTTGTTTATCTCCATTGTATTAGTTAATCTCTTCATTACATACAATCGATACTAGTTGAGTGTATCTTAAGAAGACAATGCTGCTTGAATTTTTTAATTTAAACCATTGTAGTTGAATGGTGTACCCAACCCATGAGATTTGGAGAAATACAATTTTTTACTATAAGATTGGTGCAAATGTGTATAAACATTGTGGTTGAGATTGTGATTGCAATTTTCACATAATATATATACAAGCATTCAGATAACCTGACTAGCGAATACCATTTACTGGTTAATATGACTCTCATTAATTCATAGTCCCATAGACATATATAGTAATGCTAAATATTCTTATCGTGACCTAATATATATTATAGTTAAACGTATAACAGAATATTACACTGAAGTGTTTTTAGCAACCAATTGAATCTTTCTATAATGGAAGTTATGCTTGCCAATAAGGACATCTTTATATTTGATAAGGATTGGTGGAATGCATCCCCAAATGAGTTTATATATGACTGTCAATTCAAGGTTTGTGCTGAATTGATGAAAAACTTAAGCAATAATCAAGATCGTTTCTAGATTTTTAACTTATTATACTAGCAAAAATGAACGAAGATTAATTTCTCTTAAGTATTATGGCCTTTATTGATATGTGGAAATGAATAAAATCTTCAAATAATTTGATTCAGCCATCAAACCAGCAAATATTTTTCTAGATTTTTGTTGATTTGTTTATTATATGAATCGAACTGATATGCAAATATTAATGTGTACTAACAATTAACTTTTATTGCGTTGTGATTCAGTGATCGAATCAATGCAGGGCGTTGATAGTGTTGTCAAATTAGTAGTCTGATTACTAATTTTTGTGGAGGTTTTCAATATCCCATGTAATGACGGTCTCGTTCTGGATGATAGCTGTGTTCGGATTTGTTCCGCTCTCTAGTGGTAGTCTGATGTCTCTTATCCTGTTGTGTCCACTACTAGTGAAGTTCTTTCTGAGTTGTATTCCACAGTATAGCTATCTAGATAAACATATCTAGAATATATATTTCCAATTATGTCACTAATATTTTTATTTCTACTAACGTGTTTATTCCTATTGGCAAGTTTATTTATTTTTTTCTTGGTTACAATCATCAAAACAAATAACCTAATCTGGAGAGCAATTACATGATTTGAATGCAATCTAAGTAATGCCCAGTTATTTTGAACCAAATATAGGTAAATAAATTTGCATGTTACATAAACAATGAACTACAGTTAGGCAGCAATCATATACTACATATCTGAGCCGCATCAAATTCGGGCCCACACATATTGATATTATTGGCTATCTATATATAAATATTCATTGTACCACGGTTTAGTCCGTCTACTAGAACAGGAGTTACCTTAAATTACACCGGAAACATATCCATTTTCTTTGAAAATATTACCCAAGCAACATTTACGACAAAAATATTTAATGTTATATTGGATCAATGAAAATGTAAACTATTGGGTACAACTTTTTTATGGACAATATTCTATATTATGCTACATACGTAGAATGATAATATGCTATTTTACCGATTCAAGGTAGGATTATTTCCACGTGCTCCAAAAATGCCAATCTAATTGAACTGATGTAAACATTAGAAGCTGACTCATTGATTGTCTTTAAACTTATTGTACTGAATTTTTAGACACGGACTGCGCCTCGTCTTTCCCAATTGTCCTTACTATATATATCTATATTTCAGGGTAACTCTATATGGCATTTATACTCGTTAACTGCTTATTTATTACGGTGTATTTTTTGCTGCTAAATTCAACTGACTATTTTCCAGCGGGTTGTCCTTATATATATGATATGAAACCATCTTTCTCATTGTATAGAAAACTATGCGTTCACAAATCACTATTTCTGTAGTTGCAGAAGCTGTCCAGTGGACCTGTTTGTCTGTTTGTCAATCGTTATGATGGTTCAACTCGTGACATCTAAATTATACCAGTGAAGGCTATTGATTGGCTTTACATCTTTCTATGAGGACCTATAAATTAAATCGCATTCCAAAGAAAGCAACAAGCCAATGCCTTGAGGAAAAAAAATTCGTCTCTTATTTACTCTTATTGTGACCAAGAGAAATGCTCAGAGGGAAAGTTTTTATGTAAGAATATAAGTAAATCAACAAATAAAACATAAATATTATATTTAATTTTAAGCGCTAGGACGATAATAGTTACAAAAATCTTGAACATATAGGGCTGGTGGCGTCTTCTAATGCTAATCCACCAATGGTTTTAGACCGTGAATAGCACAAGAATGAGTATCGGTATACACATGACTATGCATAGGTACAAAGAGGTGTATACGTCCAAATAGGTGCGAACAATACAAACACATTCTGATTAAAAATGATGATTCCACATGCTTCAAGTTAAACAGGACCTCAATAGCGACTGCAGGTCTTATCCTAACTTGTTTTATACCATTACATAATACAATAGCTGACATTATAGTGGTAAAACTGGTGAAATAACAAGAATAAAGTCATACCTTTATTGAAAGACACAAAACATAAAAAATATCATAAAACTGAAAATTGCAATTCTAAGAAAAAGACAAAGTATATAAAACCCCCTCTAATGATGACACGTCTATAGAGATGGTGGTTTCATAAGTGGTAAAGACTAGAAATGGCACGATATATTTATATTTCTTTTTTTGGCAGTACTGCAGAATATTTTTCTGGTTTTTATTATAATTTATTATTATATGTTTGTAAAATATACTGTAGGTTATGTTTTTATATACGTACGGCTTTATATTGAGGTGTCTTTTATGATATGACATAAACAGATATTACCATCTGGTCCAGGGACCTAAGTTCAAGAAAAATAAACAGGAAAATAAGAAATACAGGATTTCCAAAGGTCTGTTTGTTTACTACTTGTATTATTATATATAAATTTTTAAAATGTTATATGTAATATAAACAATTGCAGTCAGCGGATCTCAAGCAAGGGTTTCCAGCCTGATTGGATTATGGTTAACTGGCAATTATGCAAAATACAGGATTTCCAAAGGTCTGTTTGTTTACTACTTGTATTATCATATATAATTTTTACAATGTTATATTTAATATAAACAATTGCAGTCAGCGGATCTCAAGCAAGGGTTTCCAGCCCGATTGGATTATGGTTAACGGGCAATTATGCAACTTTTGTGTTAGCACTTTGATAAGAATTGGGTATAAACGATGATGGTAATACCTACCAATATTTCATTGATTATCCTTTGATATAGAAGGGATAAAGTTAAAAGATAACCATGAAATGACTCAGCGCCATGCCAATTGTTTTAAAAATGTGTAAGCATTAGCTTCTCTTTCCAGTTATGTGGGGGTATAAGATTATTTATTTCAACTACAGTAGCCGCTTAACTCCTTCCGTTAGGATTAGTTTATTTTTAAATTTTGGCGCGTTCCATCCATGTTTTGTATTGGATAAGGATGACGCCTCAATATTATATTGCGATATTATTGGAGAACAGCAGGTCAGGACGGGATCAGGATAAACGGGATTAATAGCTATCGGCCAAACTAGTAAATGATTTCCTTTGTGATTATACTTTTTAAAAGCAGCATCACCAATACTTGAAAGTAATTTAAAAATATACTTCGATTAGGTATTTGCCATTAAAAAGTGGAAAACTCCAAACATCAAATTAGTCTGTACTAACATAACATCAAGGGAACAGATAGTGCAACAAGTATCTAAACACAATATCGTACATAGTAAGTGACCTATATAATCATATTTTCGATTATTACCAGCTTAAATTGCATTTCCGATTTTCTTTTTTTAGTTTGATGAAGTTTTGAATTCTCTAATAATAGAAAACATAGGTATCTGTATACGTATATATATATGAACATAAACGACTTGTTTATTTT
Source organism: Ichthyophonus hoferi (assembly GCA_002751075.1). Classification (NCBI taxonomy): domain Eukaryota; class Ichthyosporea; order Ichthyophonida; family Ichthyophonidae; genus Ichthyophonus; species Ichthyophonus hoferi. Next base: position 12,731 of record NAOQ01000650.1, read on the forward strand.
AAGCTACCTGTTGTATTTTATAGCTCCTTCCAAAAGTGAAACTATTTATTGGTTATCTTTATTCAGCGAGAAGGCATAAACCCCCACCTTAACAACATAACCTATAATAAAGAATAAACATGTCTGCTTATGCTGAACAACCACAAAATATCACCGAGGAGGAGGAGGAGGAGGCGTCCGGACCTCTCCCCATTGCCAAGCTAGAGGTAAGACATGTTTCTATTTCATTTTATTATCTATTTACAAGTCGCTCTATTTACTTTTAATCAATCAATGCTATTACTACTAAAGTTACTGCCCATTTATACGCTATTGTATTTCCTTCCTATGACCACATCTATATTTTTACCTTAGTATAATACTATAGGTGATCTTGTAGTCCATGGTTCAGTACAGTATCTTAGCCTAAGTCTACCAGTATTCTATCATTCTGAACTATTTCGCTGTAGTAGAGAGGTCTCGGGCTACTATTTACCTTGTGTTTACTCTTTCTTTGCACACAGGCTAATGGCATCATGGCAGTTGATATTAAGAAATTACAGGAGGCTGGATTCTATACAGTAGAGTCTGTTGCTTATGCTGCGAAGAAACAACTCCTTGGAATAAAGGGTATTTCCCTCTCTCAGAACATTAGCCTGTTACATTTCTTGTGAAATATCTTTATTATTTCTATGTCAATATATATATATGTGTATATATATTGTAAGATTGTAGCACTCACGTATCCATCTATCCATCCATCCATCCATACATACATACATATACATGTACATTACAAAAATACATACACATACGTACACATTCACACACTCATATCTATACAACTTTATATACATTATATACATTTCCCCACAGGTATCAGTGAAAACAAGTGTGATAAAATCATGCTAGAAGCCCAGAAGCACGTGCAGCTAGGGTTTACTACTGCCAGTGAATTCTATGAGAGAAGGAAGGAAATCGTCACTATCACCACTGGGGCAAAGGAGTTAGATAGCTTGTTGGGAGGTATGTAGGATTGTATTGTCCTACCTATATATATGTATATACCATATACTATATACTATATGGGTATAGGGTGCATATACCTATTGACATGCCTGTAAACAGATACCCATCTGCAATAAGATAATTATTTACCTATTTACCTACCTATCTACCTATCTACCTACCTACCTACCTATCTATCTATCTA
>NAOQ01000651.1:0-17979 GCA_002751075.1 Ichthyophonus hoferi
TTTCCTTGTATACTGTGTTAGTTAACATTAGCTAACTAACGTCCACCGAGTTCATTAGTTTCCATATATAGGTTGCTACGACATTTATATAATCGTTCAAAGCAGTTGGTACCTGCAAATAAAACTTGAAATCTCCGCACGTGTAAATGATGACGTCACTTTAAATTCTACGCATCCGTATTTGGCTATTTGGTGAGAGCCACATCCGAATCTGAAACTCGTAGCTCAAAGATGCCGTCTGATCTGATTTTGATCTTCCTCTTCTGTTCTGCGAACCTCATCAAATAGTTTGTCCTGTTAATCTCTTTCGACATTTACTTTAAATAACACAATGCACTTACAAGCTTGAAAAAAATAAGTTTTTTTGTTATGGTCTAGAGCAGAGTTTCCTTAGACATCATTTCTCCAAATATGCCCCATTGACAAGGCACAATCCGATCTGTGCCTGAACCGGTAAATTTGGTTTGGCGGCAGATGATTCGACTCTCAAAAGCAAAAAAACCACGTGAATTCATCACATCTTAAAATAACGTAATTGGCTGCCTATACGGAACAGCAGATCAGATAGACTATTTGCGATCAGTTACCTAACAAGAAAGCACCAAATATGTATTTGTAAAACTCTTGATTTGTCACACATCGGAACTACTTAACACCATATCATAGATAAGTAGTTTGGCAACAACTTCCTATTGACCTTAATGGGTATCTATAACCGAATGGAAGAAAAAGTGGTAACATTAACAAAGGATAATTTATCTAAATATAATGAAGAGCTTAATTCTAGCACTACTTCTTGGCCTAAGATAAGATCATACAGAAAAATAAAAAGAACCAAAATTGAAATTAGTTTAAACAAAGCGTTTGGTTGCCTGAAATGCTGGGTTAGGCCACCTTTATTAGTGAGCGCTGATGACGAGCAAGGTTCGAATGGTATAATCTGTATTCTGATTTTCAAGTGGGGGAAACTCTTCGTTCAGTTTACTAAAAGCCAACCAGTCAAGTCTGATATAATTAAACTATTAGAAAATGCTTATCTATGATTATAGTGGTCTAAATCATAGTTACTGTTCATATGAAAATTGCTGTATAAAGCGTCTTTAAATTAAGAACAATTGTGCCTTCTATATTTGAAGCTGTTAAAGACTTTAGTTCGTCTTGTAACTATTGAGAGCTTCGTAGAACTACTAGAAGATAGATAGATACATGATATATCAATTAGAATATACGTTAAGGGTTACAAAACTATTGGTGGCTTTATGCCTAGATCCCCAGATCCTCAATTACTTACATTCTTGAAATGGTAGATAAGAAATACTATGTGCTAACAGATAAATACTGATTATGGTTGGACAAGAATCATTGATAATTAAAATGCTTTAAGGGTCAACTAATATTAAAAGCATTAAATAAATCATGCTAACGTTTATTTTAGTTATGCCAATATTGGTAAATAATCTCTAATTTACTGCTTGCATTTTAAGCGTATCTAAAAATTTATGTGGTCATCTGGTGTATATATACTTATTATCTACAGATGCACATAAAACCAATCGGCAAGATTGATGCGTGATAATCTGCTTTGGACAGGTGATCAAAGCTGTTATGTGTTATTACTATAAGGCATTTGACTAAGATTTTCAACTGTTCTTTATTACTGTCTTTTTTTTTAAAAAAAATACACACTATAAACTATATGGTATATTTAAATAGATTATAGAAACCTTTAACATGCAACAAATGTTAAATGACGAAGTTGAAATAGTGCGATGTCACTGGCAAGAATGTAATGAAGTTTTTCTCAATGTACGCCTTCTCCACCGACATGTTCTTTCAAATCACATAGGAAGTGTTAGAGATGGACAGGAGGTATGTCTACAGTGTAAATGGGAAGACTGCAAGGAAGCACAAAGTGGCAAAGTATTTCGTAGACGTTATTCAATTACTTCACACATGCTAGTACATGTACCTTTATTCCAATTTAATTGTGAGGTGTGCTCGCGAGGTTTCAAACGTAAATCCGATCTCAACAAACACGCGCCCTTGTGTAAAAAAGGAGGAGTAGCCGAAGATGATACTCAAGTTGCTATTTGGACGAAGGAGCAGGTGTGTAATGTGTGTATGTTGAACTATCACAAATGCACTACTGTGGAGCTATAATCGTGTCTTCTGCCACTCTTACTTTACTCGCCCGTCTTATATGTATGATATATGATATGGTCCTGTTGTCGCACATTCACTAAGATAAAGGTTGGGATAAATATTGAGATATACATATTATTGAAGCTATAAACCAAAATTTCTATATATTAGTATGTTATTGAGTTGCGGAACTGTATTTACACAGCTTTGTGAACAAACTGCTGGTAAACAGGCTATCAAGAGTAATATTACCAACTTTAAAACTTACTTTTCAGTTTTGTGATTGACAGGGATATAGGATAGGATATATAGGTGGTATATGGCCACGCACAAACATACATACACACCAGTTAAAAGACGTGTAACGGTACCCATATTTATATGCGATGCTATGTTATTTTCTTTTTTAAGGGCATGCAGGTATATTAGAGCTATAATATAATTCCCTTGTTATCTATTATCACCTACTATCCTATTTCTATTGACCTTTATCGTTTATGTTTCCCCTCCTTGCTTCTTCTTCTTTCTTTATATTCGATATTATTACATAAACAATATATTGTTTGTACACGTTTTAATTCTGTTTAAATTTATATATATACACACTTTTAGGGAAAGAAGTTTACCTTTCCACTGCCTGACTACAGTGTGATACTTATTTTTATGTATCATGCATGTCCTTATACGTTATTAATCAGCAAACACATATTTTTTTATTGGGATTAGTATCTAATATAATATAACACAGATAAGAGATAGTAGAATAAGACAAGATAGGATTATAGATAGATTATTGTATTTTTTGGGGACAATGGCGTTTATCTCTTTTATGCTGGATCTCATGTGATTTGTGGTTTATGTTATTGTTTATTGGTTAAAAGATGTGTAGTTTCATGAATACCTTACTTATATACTTATATACATACACCCTCCCTACACACAGGTGGCACAATGGCTCCAGGTGACAGGTCAAGCCAGTTTCATTCCCTTGTTTCTAGAGAACGACATAGATGGCAAGCTACTCTTAAATTTAACCCACTCGTTTCTTAAACTAGAGCTAGATATTAAGAGTGCAGGGAAGAGGGAGGCCCTACTAATGATGATAAATCGGCTGCGAAAGAGCCATATCATCCCATTGGTAGGTATCACGTCATAATAACGTCATGCTATATATATATTTATATTACGTAAATGTTGTAGCACTACATTAGCCTATTATAGTAATTTTTAGCCCTTCTAATGTCATAATAACCTAGTATATATATATATATATGCCCCAAGAAGTATTGCATGTTGTACAAAGCCTGCAAACCCCTTTTCCGTGGTCACTAGTTACTACTTAGTATTATCTAACCTCTCATATCATGGAATATTGTACTATATCATGCCTGCTCATGCACTCTTGAATGCAGCTTGGCTATAGACAGGGTGGTTGTGGTGGGCGATCAATAGATATGGGGCAGTATTTACTGATAAAGAGATGGATGCCACATGACTTATAACAAATCATTCTGAAAGTCTGCGGGTAGGTTATGTAAGAGTCCAATGAACTCAAGTAGGCTATTGTTTTATTTATTTTCGCTACTATCACTATTATTTCAAGTGGATTAGGCTTCAAAGGCAAGGTTCTGTGCCCGCATATATATATAGCCAATACTCTACATGTCCCTGCCTACTTCCCATTCGCTCTCCATCCCTACCGCTATCTCATATCCATACACCTATTCACACACCTATTAACATATTAACAGGCCTCTACGATATCTGGCGCCAACGCAAATTCACCCAGCTCAGTGAATATCCTCCTATCACCCCATGACTCCCCTGAAGTCTCCCTAGAAATCCCCTATCAACCACTTCCTAATGGCAACCAAATAGACATCGATCCCTTAACGGGTACTGGTCTATTAGGATCGGATCTACTAGGTCAGAGAGACCCGGCTGACCCGTTTAGAAATTGTCTGGCTGCACAGAAGGGATCGGACATTGATCTAGATCTGGTTACTCCATTTAAAGGCTTTGACTGCACGTTTCCTGACGATAGTGATGAACTTAGTTGTAATAGTAGTGCCCACACCTACTCCCCCGAGGTGACAGTCACTACGCCCCAGAACCAATCTACCGATCAGATGTATCATTCACGTCCACTTTCCAATGATATGGGACGTCAAGTTACCAATAATATAGGGAAGGTGGGGGAGGTAAAGAGGATAACAGGACAGGTTAAACGCCCTCTACCGCAGGATGAAGGAAGTGAAAACAGACCGGATGATATCCCTGCTCAGTTTTTGGCTCAAGTGGCCTTGAGAATGAGTGTCAAGGAGATGCCAATGACCAATAAGGATCTTTTAGGGAGTAGGTAGCTGTTACATGACTATTGCCTTAGATTTTTTTTAATTTTTAACTATATTTGTTTTTTATTATCCTATCTGGAGATGGCCAATTGGAACTAGCCTACCCATCCCTTTTTTAGCATGCTGCAAGTCTTCCTCCAATCAACTTTTACAATATTGCGATTGCATTTTCCTAGCTTTCTATTGAGTAGCTATCTTACGTTATGGGGTGCATGCATGCATTATAGTTGGAACATAATTTGTATATTACTGCCTATACATATATCTTTTTGCATCTATATATTGTATTGTATGTGTTTTTATATATGATTTCATATATGCATTACTACACCTAGTTATCTCTCTGCCATGTCCGGTATATGGATGTTGTGCTGCTATATACTAGGCGATAGCAGCTCAGCTAAGGGACCGTTATGGAATGAAACACACCAAATCAAGTAGTATCAAGTGATTAAAGCGTAGTGATTGTACAGCCTAAGGCCTATTATTCTACAATTACCCTCTGTTCGTTGTCATTATTCTCCTTCTCTCCTTTTCTTCCTTGCCTTTTCTCTACATATTCGTTTACTAATACCAGTCGTTTCATCTTATTTCTCTTTCTGTCCCCCCCTTTCCTCTACACTTACCTTTCTATCTTTACTACACCCTCCCCCACCTCCTATCTCTTTTCTCTTCTACTCTCTGTACTCTACAGTATTAGATGGATATGGGCCGGATAAGATAGTCGAGGTAGAGGCCATGTTAGACCAGATCACACAAACCATCAAACAGTGCAAAACCAGACGAGAAACATCTGATCCTCATCCTATGATGACGCCTGATAGCAGCACATGGCCTTTCGTCTCCTTACCAACTGCCCCATCATGTTCCCCATTGAATACCAATGGTTCTCATACACTCAATTATTCAGTTCAACCCCGCCCCACCAAAGCCCGCCAGAACCAATTGAAAGAGTCTATGCATATGGCTATGATGCAATCATCTGCTCCGACCAACTCGAATAACTCCGTGTCAAACCTATGGGGCAATAACCTATTGGCCAATAAGATGTCCGATTGGTCTGTTGACAAGCAATCGCCTCTTATCAATCCTAACGATCACATCTCCCGTAGTTCCTCCCGGAGTGATATGACCCAATCTCAGAATATGCTATATGGCCATGGACAGGGTCTGGGTATAGAGTCATGTCCCTTCTTAAATGAGACCGAGTCGGAATATCCACCACCATCCGATTTAAGCAGTAATAAGCAATTTTTTAAATCTAGCAGAGAGCCATTGAGCAGTTCCATTGACGGATTAAAAACCAATAATGAAGTGCCATTCACATTCAACTTCTACCCTACCCCCACAAGGTCAATGGCGTCCTCCTTGACACCCCCCTTTTCCTGTCTTCGAGTGATTCCACCAGCTGTCCCTGTGTTACCCAATAAGATACAACCTACTGTGTGTACTCATGATAACCTAAATAAGGAAGATACCCAGATTACAGATTCAAACAAAGATATATCTTTAAATAACCTGTCAAATGTGGAGGTGGAGGTGGAGGTGGAAGACCAGGTTGATCGACTTACTGTTCATAATGCGACAGACACAAGCCAAAGCGCAGCTATGCTAACCGTTGAGAGAGATACAAACACTGATATAGAAGTAGATGGAAAAGAAGACCTTGTGGCTAGTGATAATATCAGTCACCTATCTTCTTCGTTATTTTTGGATAGTTACTCATCTGCCCCTTCAGATTTTCCAGATATTCCTCACATCCCTGACATAGAGTGTTCCAATAGCACCAATGTATGCCAAACAGAAACTCTACCTAGCAGTGCAAGCACTACCACTACTAGCGAAGTTGATAAGACAATGAAGAAGGAGATAGCACAGTTGGACAAGGCCGACAAGGCCGACAAGGGAGAAGCGGTAGTTGAACAAGAAGATGGTACAGTTTTGTTGTTATACTTTACTATTTGCGGGATTTCTTTTTCTTCTTTTGTTTTATATCTTCCTTTATTAAATATTGATCACGCCAACTTTATGTATGCTTACAGGTCTGGCATACGCTATCTATCACCTACTAGTGCTTCCTATTTTGATTGCATTGCGTGAAGGATTAGTGCTGTATAAGGGGACAATCACATGACCTTACGTCTATACCTTACAATAGGAGGTGATCACCTGTGATATACACCTCACCTACACATACACATATATATTTGCCTAACCCGCGGCGTATGGGGTTTTACAGCAGTTGCCGACGAACAGGACTATGTCCTACAAACCTTGTGTGATTTGCCCCCCTGTGATTCACCCTCTTCTACCGAATGCCCCCTGCAAAGGACTTCCTCCCGCGAGCTGGTCGAGGCCTTGGGAAGCTTGACTATAAGCCACCCTCAAGACCCTGTAGAGCCCTCCATAAGCCCTGCTTCGGCACTTACAAAGATGCATAAGCTTTATAAGTATAACCCCATGTTCAAGAGAATACACGATTGTTTAGCACAACGGGCTGAAAAGTGTGCAAGAGAACGTGCTGAAAAACGGGATTATGTTACGAAGAATAACCGCATATAGAGCATGGATATAAATCATAAATCATACTACGTCATAGGATTCACTAGAGTACTATGAATGGGGTCGGGGTGGGGCAGTCTTATGTAAATATATATTTTAACGAGCTACTTTTTGTAAAAGTATTAAAAGATTTACTATTGTACAAATAAAAGTCGTAAATTTTAACGAAATTTTATAATAGTTGTTTCTTAAAATTGGTATTGAACTCAAGGCAGGTCACTGATGGTTGAAAGCGCATTTATTCTTGTGGAAGTAATGTAATGGTATAGTATTCTTAGCAAGAATACATAAAAACAATATGATGTACATACAGTACACTGTAGCATCAAATCGTACATATATGTTGCCCAACCGCAAATATAAGTACACTAAACCAATAGTCGCCACTAATTAGTAATTAAAGCTATGCAGTTGTCTTTGTTTTACTGACAGACCACGGGTTTGGTTATATCCATCAGATTGCCACTCTTAGTCTCGTTTAGTCTTTGGATAATTTTTTGTTATTTAATCCATCATTTAATTAAGCAATTTCTCGACTGGTTAGCTATGCACCATTGCCTAATTTATTTATTTTAATCGACTATTCAATTGATTGTTTGATTAGTTCTCTTTCAGTAACCTGCTCATTGCATATTTAATTATCCATGTAATACCTCATAGCATGACATACCGTAACATATCATAGCATGTATCCATTTAGTTACTTAGGTAAGTTAATTTGCAATTTATGTGTTTTATAGGTTTTACGGTATCTTATCTTATTTAACAACTTTAATTAACCCGAATACAGTCATTGTGGGAATCCCTTTGACAGCTAATCATACTAGTCCAATTACACTATAGCAGCTTTACGCTTGGGGCCTTATCCCCTTATGGTATATCTTTCCCAATCTTACATATGATAGGATATATATAGGATTATAAGTGTATGTAGTATTATAGTTTAATAGGTGAGTTTCATTTTCATTACTTATTTTAAAGGATTATGTGCCCTGCAAGCTTGTTCTTATTCTTTATTCCGCAATGATTGGACAATGGCGCACCGGGTCGTACATACAAATCAACTTAGGATATATGATATATATAGTTTAAACACTTGGCCTCACTCGTTACAATATAAAAGAAAACTAGCTGTGCTAGTAGTATTCCTGATGGCTCTAAACACAGTAACAATTAGAAACAATGAAATACCTAAATAAGCAAAACGACCGGTACACATTTGATTGAGAGAGCAACCTCGTTCTATACAACGATTAGAAATAATGAAATACTCCAAAAAAAGCAAAATGATCGATACATCTGTTTGAGAGAGCAGCCAACATTCTTGCTTTCTTATTAAATAATTAGTTCACTTGGTTAATAAATCTGCATAGTTGTATTCATTATTGGTTGTCAATAGGGCGGAATATAAAGATTATTATTGGTTAATACAACGCATGAGATTACAAAGACACACTAGAGTTGTCTGATTTTACCGCAATGCATACATAAGTACTATTTTGTTCTCATTTAAATGGCAAATAAATCAATTCCTCATTGATGTAACTAACATACCACAAACTGTGTATTGATGTAAACTATGTATTGTTATTGATGTCGACAAATCGATTTACTTATTAAAGAACGGTATCCTATTAACTAATAAGAATTCGTTATTATCAGAATTTCGCAGTTAACGATCTTATAACAAACTTTGGCAATCTACGTGGACAAACATGAGACATTTAGCCAATTAACAAATACATTATATGGGTGATTGATGATTAGATGCACAAAGATGTTATGGTGGTGTACTACTATATATAATAGATATATATATCTTAATATATATCCTATTGGGTGGCAAGAAAAGGAAGGAACCAATGGATGAATAGATAATACCAACAAAGTATAACAGTGAAGTTGATAATAAATATATATCGTATAACATACCACACGCAACAAATAAATAACATATGTACAACATGTAACATATGTAACATATATATATACACCATCTAGCATATATAGGGGTTTTCTATAAAAAAATAAGTTTCGCGATGAAAATTATATTTTTCCAGATCAAAAAGAGAGCAAATAAATTGAAATTTCTTGCGTCTTTTATTGTAATAAAAAACCACTAGCTCAAAAAAAATCTTATTATCTGTTGTGATAAGTAATATAGTTTTCAAGAGAATATATAATATAATTCCTTCTAAATGAAAAGAATAACTTAAAAAATATTTAAATACGCACATATATGATTGATATAACATACGTAGCATCCTTTTACTGGACACATGTTACACCTTAGAAAACTACTAGGTTGAGTATAAATTGAAAGAAAAGTTATATATATATATATTAAAAAAACATATATATAATCATGACAAGCGTCCAAAGCTATTGTTAAATAAGCAAAGATGAAAGAAGAAGGATAAAGGATAAAGGATAATACTCTTGAAAGCATATCTGTTAAGGATATCGCGGAGGCCTTAGTACCTACCAAACGATTTATAAAATTTTGAAGAGATTCAATGAATCAAACACAACTGCTGTGCGGCCTAAGGTCGGGGATAGAAAATTAAAGCTCTCGTCTTATCATCTTATCAGTAACTAGAATTATTTACCTAGGTCAACAATAATTGCCTCTTAAGTATTGGAAATAGGATAGTATCTGTCATACTGAGTTATATCAGATAGTGGTCGTCAGATAAAGGGCAAGCTAACGCTCTCGTCAACTGCTCTTGAATCTCTCTCTCTCTATAGACGTAATATAAAAACATAAAGCACATCAATAAAATGATAAACGGTTACGACTGAAAACAGTCAAATGTGATGGTTGGCCCGATATTATTTATAGTTGTTTTTGTTCCTTTCAACATCTTCCAATCTTTGCTTAAGGTGACATCAACAATAGCCTAAATGGGACCATTCATAAACATTCTTATTGGCTAATACAATATATCATTATAATCGAGCCCTTGTCTGATCTTATTTTAATATTTTATGCTACCATGTCCTTATTTGGATGGCCCCGTCTCTTATCACAAAGGAATAAGCTGTAGAAAAAGACATTGAACGTTTTGGTTCCAGCATTAAGATTTTCTGATCTTCCAACAATAACTATAGTCCTAGAGAAATTTTCTAAAAGTGCTTCAACTTCCGCCATAAAAAGGATCCTATTAGATTTTTATTACACAGTGAAAAACCTAATACCTGTGCCGAAGCGTAGAAATGATGGAACTACGAGCGAAAAGCGTTTTGATTACGCTAGTCGGTTCAGGGAGCTGGAGCAGAATACGGAGGATAAAAAAATTATTTTGCGACGAAGTTGGATTTTCAGTCTCCACTCGACTAAAAAAAGAATGATCCCGCATTGGAACTTCTCCAAATGTTTCTGTAGCTGCTCCACGAAGCAGAAAATTTTCGATCTTCGTGGTCGTAAATAAATATGATATTTTATACCACAAAATTCATGATAAAGCAATTTGTGGGAAGACTGTAAACCTTATTTAGTAAATTTGAAAAAGATGTGACGAAAAAGGAATCGCTAATCCTGTTTTTATCCTCGACAGCGCGAGGATTCATTATTATTCTGGCCTTCAAATTGTTATTGAGTACTAGAATTTAAACCTGTTTTATCTTCCTCCTTATCCATCTTTTTTTGAATACTATTGAAGTTGCTTTTTCGGTTTGAAGAATTTGGTTGTTAGGTCGAAATGCAGAACTGAAGCGGAGTTGAAGAGCGTGATGAATTTAAAGTTTCTGGAGATCACTGCTGGACACTGTGATAGTTTTTACAGTCAAATACTGAAATATATATTACATTAGGAAAGAAGAGAAACGATTATGTAGTAATTATTATGCATATAATAATTATTGAGTTTTCTTTTTATTTTAAAGGAATTATAATCGCTTGAAAGCAAAGCTATATTACATATCACAGAAAACAAAATATTTTCTGTTGAACTAATAGTCTTTTAATACAATAAAAGACATAAAAAACTGCAATTTATTTGTTTTCCTTTCGATCGAAAACCCCTTTGTTAGCTAGCATGCAGGATAATAGAGAAATTGACTATCAAACCCGTATAGTAATGATTCACATTGAGATGCCTTCACGTATATCATCTTGGGTATACAGTTTGATCCGAAATGCAGTCTCACCACATCACATGTGTTTATATTGGTATAAATTAACCACTGTGGGGTTGAGACAGGGCTTCTAGTCTTGTTTACTTTATAGTCCGTTACCGACATGCATCTTTTTTAGGGTAACGGCTTAAAATAAATACAAGGGATATTATATTTGTCCTCTATTTTTACCGTTTAAACCTTTACAATGTGTACATCACCTTGTGAGAATAAGAGGAATATGATTACCTATGGCAATTACGGATATTGAACTAGAATTAGAAAGTAAAATTCTATTTGCATAAAAATAAACCATAATTATGGCTAGCTATTAATGTATAGGATTAGTTAATATATTAAAGAAATCGCATGAATCACAATTGACTGTCTTTATTAAGCATAAGAGGCACCAATTAAAATAAAACACTAATAAGCGATACTACTAGAGCTCATGGAATGAATTTTGATTACTAATTATAAATTAGTTTTAATCAATTTAATAATATCTTACAATCCAAAAATTAGAAAGACAAGTTGGTTATAATATACTATAATGTGTATTAGATATTATTTGCACATGGTATATATATAGTAAGCATATGGTGTTAAGTATGCTAAGATACTTCAATATGTGTATTAATATAATACGTATGCATTACAAGTAGGCACTATAAGTATGTGATACTACCCAGACAACCTCATATGATACTAGGGCTTAATAGCCTAGGATTACCCCTTATAGATCCAAGTTAATATTTCAAAAGCCCTCAGTCGCTACACTGCACAGCTACTTGTGTATTAATTTTTAATTTTGTTGTTTAAACAGAACGGTTGGTATTGTTCTGGTCATATGTCACGCATGCAAGGGTATATCTGCATGTATACAACTGACATGGGGCCGGTAGGATCTATCGCACATGGTGGACATAGTGGAGAAATAGGCTAACAGAACTGAAAGTGAGGAAAAATGATTAGTTGGTGATTGTAGATGAATGAAGAATGGGCAGGGGGAGGAGAGATAATGAATGTATATGATAAGTCCTAGCTATTCATATTATTCAGTGACACTATAGTATACCATATAGCAAGAACACACTACAAGATGAAATACAATGCACTAATATACAATAATACAATAGAAACAAAAATACAGACATTAATGCAGAATCACTGATACAAAATCCATATCTGCATCCTCGGAAATCTATTCTTACTACAAATACACGCCAGGCAACAACCCATACATAAGAAAGAAATAGATAGTCTGGCATAAACCTATTGCAATAATTCATAGTTCGTTTCATACATATATATGTTTTACCCTTCCCATTTAATGGTTTAAGCTATATACATACATACACGAATACATACATATATTTGCCAAATGCCAGCACAACTATAATACAACAATACATACTATTCAATTTACATACATAGAAACTTTCTTGACCGAATATGCATTGAATGGTAGGTAAAACACGGCTAACAATAACATCAATCAATCAATAGTACACACATATAGGCCGGTAAAGGCCTGTTGAGATTGATTGAGATAGTGGTGGATATAAATTATAACAGTACAGCCTCCCAAAATGTATACATATGAGGGTAATATTTAATACCAATCTATCCTTTTGCCATTGGGTTACAAATATAATGACGCAACCAGTACTTGCCATAATAATAGGAATAGTCATAATAATAATAATAATAATAATAATAGCAATAAATATATATATATATAACAATAACAATAACAATAGCAATAACAGCAGTAATAACAATAATAACGATAATAATAATAGCATAAAACAGCAACAATAAAAATAAAAATAAGAATAAGAATAGTAAAAATAATAAACAACCTTCCACTTGTTGCCACAGACGTTACAAGACACAAAGGTAGTCATAGGCTCATCAGCTGATCGGGTTTGCATTTGGTAATAGGAGCAATTGTTTTTTTTGCACTTACCACACTTGAACATATCTGTCTGTGTTGTGGTACCACCACCCATCTGCATACAGACAAATCGTGTTAGTATCTATTATCACATTTACGTTCTCGTTATAATATACTAATCTCTTTCTCTTTCCCTCACCCTGTATATTTATATGCAAATAAAGGTTGTATATATTGCAGGTGGCTGCACAACTACATCAGGTCGACGCTATAGGCTCCTAGTTAGATGTATGTATGTATGTAAGTTACATCACACACCACAGCCGTCTTTATTTAATGATAATCATAATAATAGAAATAGTAATGAAAATAATCATAATAATAATAGCAAGAATTAAAGCAATAATAGCAATACTAATATTAATAAGAATAATAATAATAACAATAATACTAATAATAACAATAAGCACTAGCTCAACACATAAGGGCCATACATGACATCGGACCACTTATATCAGACTATATTATAGTCTATGTGCACAAAAATACCTAACAATAGAAGGTAATCGCCAACCATATTTCCCTAACAACCGAGGATACATAGATATGAACTTCATTTCTCTTATACCTAATCATATATATATATATATATATTTCATAACATCCACCCACTAGCAGCCAGGCACAATATAATGCATTTTAAACACCCCATAGACAAGTACTGTTAAAAAACATTTCCCAATACATCAGTAGTACTTAACCGCCTTATAAAGTACATAACTAGGGGTATATAGGGGTTGCTTACCTGAGCATCGTGCAGGTTATCCCTATGGGCCTCTTGGATGGCTTTGAGGACATCTTTATTCGCCATTTCCTGCACAGGGGGAGATGAGTGGGTAGGGTGTATGCATACATGTAGGCAGTGTTGTATATGGTACGGTGATCAATACATATTAAACTAATGTCAATCAAGGTAAATGGAAGTGATTGGTAACCATAGATACGAGTAGCCAGTAAAAATAGATATAGGCCGGGCAGAGAGGGGTGACATGTGGCCAATGGAAAGAGATATACAACGATTGGGAAAACAGGAAATATATATAAATTAATACAAAAAGAGTTTATAAATACTCAACTGAAAACTATAGCGCTTATGATAATATGGTAATGGAAATAGAAATTTAAAAGAGTCAAAGGAATATTAGAGGAGGGATATAATTGGGAGAATCTCATGAGCGCATCATAATAAGATCAACCAATCAAAGTAGATCATGCAAGAGGAGTGTAGAGATAACGAGAGGGTTTTTAGTAAAAATGTAGGTATGTCCTGATAATGTAATTGGATAATAATAGAAGATAGAGATGATGGCATTGGATGATATTATATTGCATCACACTATGCTAACAATACAGCACATCGCTACCCAGGAAAATCAATTAGATAATACCCCCAACTTAGAGGTCCTAGACAATTAACTAACACTTGCCTCGTTTTCATGAGATCCCAAAGATGGCCCTTTAAATCATTTAATTATTTCCTACTGGCTACTCCCTACTTAAAAACTAATCTAACATATTACCCAATGAACAATCACCTTTACTTACCACATTAGTCATAATAGCCAGACGGGAAGGGGACACCACGCCTGATAGCACGTGGGCACGGAGGGTATTCTTAGGGTCCACTAGATTGGATCGTCTACTACGCACTGCATTCTTATAGGTGTTGCTAGTGTCGTTGAATTGCTTGTACAGCTCTGTGATTGGTTAGGTTAAAATCATGACCATATTAAAGCATTGGAACGAAAAAATAACAAAACCAAGAGAAAGAGGATAAAATTGTAAAAACCCGGTCAGAATCCATATATGTATACCCTAAGCCAATCTATTAATTAATAGGGTGGATCTAATGCATTGTCCCTTTCTATTGGCCCAGAGTTCTATCATCAAACAATAAAATCACATGTAATAATCAAGTAAATCATACCCAGTAAGCAACTATATTTCATCAACCAATCAATTAGAGATCAATCTAGTGCGATCAGAGAGTATGATGGAAGCAGTGTCATTAGATCTATTTTAAACAATAACCCCACATTTATAAACCCATATAAAGGTCATCGTGTCCATATCATGCACTAGTTGTACCATGCTACATTGTACCCTTTATAAAATGACAAGGTGAAATCTACATATTAACACTACTATACGTTACTCTAACCAGGCACATTAGTAAAATTGTCAGACAGTAATACAGTAGGATAGTAAGATAGGAAGATAATAATTAAAATAGTAAGTAAGATAATAAGAAACATCGTTATAGTAACTTGCACCAATAAGAAACGCGAGAGAATGCACGAGGGTAGATAATCATATTAAGTAATAACCATAACGCAATACATGAGAAGTGACACAATTAATACAGGCCAGTCCGACAGTCTACAGTAATGTTTAACTACTATTATAATATATGCATATGGATATATGCATGTGTATAGACGATAAGATAAATACAAGATACGAGAACTAGATAGGCTTAAAGTAGATATAAGGAAAATAACGTGAAGGAATTGGTATCAACACATATATACATCCTTACACAACTATATACCTATAAACATGCACACCTACATACCTACATACAGACACACATACATAAAATCATAAATATATAAATACTTACATCCCTCTCTCTCTCACGCATCAAATACATCTAAAGTATACGTAATAGCTACCACAGCCAAGCCTTAAAATAAAACCCAATTAGGTCACCCGACCAATAATCATCCAAATATCAATGCTCACCTTCTTCAAGTTGAACGGCCAGCCGTCCAGGATTGGCACCTGTCCCACAACAGAGTAATAAGAAATCAAAGTAAAAGACATAGAACCTTCACATATCTTACCGACCAATCACATCTTCCTATGACGTTAGAGTACTGATAATCTACCAATTAAATCTGATGTTTACACCTTTCAATCTCTGATAGGTGAAGAATCATGGGTAATGCTCACAAATACAATAATACTAGGATATGATATATAAGTTATAACACCAAGTGGCCAATACATACATGCATACATACATGCACATATACACACATTCATATCTGGGGTATATATGTTATAATACTAAGTGCCTAATACATATATGTGCCCTATCCCTCTCCCTATACATAGGCTACCTATCCCATCATCCCCTCACTGGTATTCTTTTCCATTTTATCAATCTCATTCGCTCCCCACTCTCATTGGTATAACTCCCTTCTTTATTAGGCATAGGCATACCCATATATATAGATAATATACTATATAACATGCTCACTATGAGTATAGACCCTTTCCCTACCACCCAAAGGTTCCCTCCCTGTTTGGGCCCTTACCGCGGAGGTCTGACCCATCCCCATTCAAAGCTTGAGCCAACATCCTTCTACAACTATCACGCACAGTGTCCCCACAGGCCCTGAACTCAACCTCTGCTGCACTTGACTTACGAGCAGCTGGAAGGGAAGGAAAGGAAATAGAGGGTAAGTAATGGAGCAATGACAACACCGATTAAGTCATTTGTTTATCCAGGTGTTTAGTTGCATAATGCTAAATAGTATTGTATTGAAGCTATATTTCGGCATTAAATTAGTTTGCTCTGCTTATTTATTTACATATCCATCTATCTAGTAAATATTCAATCTATCTTGGCTCGCAGACCAACCAACCTCCACAGGTACTAATCACATCCATAGATGGATATAATGACAGGCAATCACCACCTACCCTTGTCTAGGGAGTAGGAGAAAAAGAGACTAGAATTAGATATGCGTCATAATAAAAAAGTCTAACTAATGGTATATCATGTTTATTTATATGTATCTTTTAGATAATGTAGAACCAATAAAATATCAATAATCATGTGGTACGAAGAGGCCATAGTCCAATTATGAGACAGGGCGACAATTGGAAGAGATATTACGGGAGAGTAAATGGCCCAATAGTATTGTAGTATATATATGTATAAAAAGTACAGGATATTATGGTATAGTATAGCATAGTTTAGTATATGGGCGGGGGTAGCGGTGGTGGTGGGTATGCATGTATGTATGTGCGCTGATAGATAGCAACACCTACGATGGGACGCACTGCTCACTGATCCTAGGGAGGAGACAGACGAGGTCCTATGAAGATTAGGCCTAGGGGTAGGTGTAGTAATAGCACTGGGAGGTGAGGTAGGTTTGGACCTCTTGGCTGGGGGCTCGTTGATTGACTCCCTTCGCTCCCTATCCTTGTGACTTCCCTCTCCCTCCCGATGACGGTCTGTGTAGATAGAGGGAGCGTGTTAGGTAGGTAGGTGGGTAAATAGGCATGCATGTATGAATGTATGATAGCATGTCCAGATGATTAGATGTATAAATCTATATACAACAAGACGCTCATAGCAACTTATCTCGTACTGGTCCATCTATATAAACACCAAGGTGAGCTAACAGGAAGGAGAGAATATGAATTGCTATATAAGATAGTATAAAAATGAAAGACTAATCAACAGTCCTTCTTACCATGTGATCCACCATGTTTATCATCTTGCCCTGCCACTCTTTTCCAGGCTGCTATTAACATTTTTGCGCTCTTTTCCACCGCTGGCCAATCACGCGCTGCTCGTCGCACTTTGCTGACTGTTTTTCCTACCTTAGTCATCTGTATATAGAGATAATAATAGTAATAATAATAATAATAATAATCGTAATAGTAATAGTAATAATAATAAAAATCGTAGTAGTAATAGTAATAGTAATAGTAATAGTAATAGTAATAGTAATAGTAATAACAATAGTAATAATAATAATAATAATAATAATAGTAATAGTAATAGTAATAGTAATAATAGTAGTAATAGTAATAGTAATAGTAATA
>NAOQ01000651.1:18331-29279 GCA_002751075.1 Ichthyophonus hoferi
GTAATAGTAATAGTAATAGTAAGTAATAATAATAGTAATAGTAATAGTGGTAATAATAAATAATTAAATAATAATAATAATAATAGTAATAATAATAGTAATAGTAATAATAATAGTAATAATAATAATAATAGTAATAATAATAGTAAAAATAATAATAGTAATAGTGATAGTGATAGTAATAGTAATAATAATAGTAATAGCAAGAGTAAAAATAATAATAGGAATATTAATGATATTGTTATATTGAATAAATATATAAATGAATATAATTGAGATCAAACAATGTATAACATGAGCATACATAAAGACACTTATATATATAGATATAATGCGAGTGAATAGGTAGGTACATATAAAAAGATAATAGAAAGGGATAGTAGAAAAAAGAAAGAGATGGATTGTAGGGATTCAACATTAATGGTTGCGACTTACACGAGAATGGTACTAGATTAAGGTAATCTTATATATATCTAGCAATATCACGACTTTATTAGCCAACCACAGGTAAGATTTGAGGAGTAGATATTACTTTAAACCATATTTGGTTAAATAGACTCGCATAAAACAACACTGGGTAACCATGGTAACTGTAAATATCAGAGTGATATATACATATATATACCTATGTATGTAAGCATACTAACATATTTGCATAGGCTGTGATAGCTTATTCAACCTGCCAATGCCCACTGCTATGATTTATAAAGGCCCACACAGAAAAACTTACCATTTCATTCCTATTATAAATCCACTTACTTTTCAACCAATACTATGATAAAATTAAAATATATATGGACTAAAATGTATGGATAAAAAATAATAAGTTTTACCGTTATGAACAGTCAAACATCATGGCCATTCTTAGAGTAAATGAAAAATGATATGCACTCAAAGAGGTAAGGTATGGTTACTGTCCTTGGACATGGCTATGTGAATTTGTAGGATTGTTGGTGAATATATATACACCATAGAAAAATAAAAAGTAAGGAAATATATGTTTATTTCAAAAGCAATTCCCTTCATATATAGAAAAGATGAAGCAATTATTGTATTATTATGTATTATTTTATTATCAATTGCTAGGTTTATGCAGCATATATATTTTTTTAATGTAAGTGTACAGCCTAGCTTAACAGTGTGTCTAAGAGAGAGTTGGGGTGCATATAGAATATAAAAAATAGGAAACATGACTACTTACCCTCAGTAGGTCGACAGTCATAGTGACGTTAGATAGCTTTTCAAGCAGGGTTAAGGCCCTGTCTACGTCACTCTGTGCGGTAATTACAAGTTATTATCACGTGAACAACAAAAAAAACAGTGTGTATTTCTCTATATATTTATGTCCTTAAGTGTATAGGGCATTCCAGGCTCAAGCGGAAAACAGAAAAATCGTTTAATTGTTTTCAGTAGACAAGTGCACTTTTACTATGACTTGGTTATATTGATATACCCTTTCACCTGTACAAATCATCACTTACACCATCATAGCACTAACAGCATTTCTATGCAGTGTAAGCATGCTATATATATTGTAAACTGATATATACTATTGTACATGCTATAAGAATAAGTACCACGACAAACTTACTATCCTGTCATCATCACTAATGGCCTCCAACTCCTTCTGGGTCCTCTTGATATCCTTGGCTTCCGGTGAAGATTCCATGTTGCTAATAATTCAGTAGTACAAACACAAGAAAATAAATATGTAGTACAAACAATAAAATAAATATAAACAAATGATAAAAATCAAGCAGACTCTCAAGGAGATAAATAGACTTGGTGTACAACTACAGACTCATAGCGTACTAGAACGATAATAGAATAAATAATACAAGATTAATGTCTAGTATATCCGATGGGTATTTCTATATATATCTATATATTACATTGTTACACTTTAACAAATGGTTTAGATGGGAATTCTATGGGCCACGTGATCAATCATTGATAATCTACAATCTACTATCCTATTGCTTCACAATAAGTACTCTACCCAATCATACATACGATTGGACCTTTTTAAGAGCCAATAATCATGTATGTACATGTCAAAGTTTGTTGTGCTGTACGCATTGATGGTTATAGTTACAAGAAATTGATTTGATTAATTATAGGGTGTTAAATAGCTTATATTTAGTTAACTATAGCTAATGAATATAAAAGCCTACGTCTGCAATGGGGCCTACACGTATTTGATAGTGAAACGGAATAAAAGCATTCATGTTTTTAATTTAATTCACTGTTTGATATCATAGGCTACCCTTCATTAGATGAGATAGTTGCAACACCGTCTGACCTTAAAACGTTGTTCGAGTGTAGTACTACTAGATTATAGAAAGTTTTGTTTCACAGTCTTAAATTTCATGCTCCATATTTATAATGCTTTATTGAGAGCAGGAATTAACGTGGGTAGTTTGTTATTAGTGTACTACTTAGGCTAAAGATAGCTATTACTATTTAACATATTTAGATCACTTGCTTTAATAAAATATTTTATTTTATCACCTAAGTTCTCTTTCTCTCCCAAGCACATTTATACATTCAGAACGCTTTCATTATTTCTATACCTCCATTATTCCTTAAATGCATATACTTTTGCGGTTCATTTCAGTCACTAATAGGTAATACAATCTTTTATAATAAAAGTTATAGAAAAATGCAGCAGCCAATATAGCAAACTCGGTTCGAGAGGAAACCAATTTTCAATTACCTGTTCCCTCTTCTTTACAGAAAGTAGTTAAATAGATAGATAATCTAACTTGCTACATAATATTTACGTCTAGCAAGAAACTCGGTATATGATTGAATACCTAATATCAAAAAATATCCAACAACTGGGGAACGCCTAAAGATATCATTTTTAGTAAAACATCTCGGGAAAACCTACGCCTATTTCCTTTGTACGGCACCATTACGTTATTATAAGCATATTTGCAGTCGCCCATATAGACAATTTAATATTTTAAATATTTTAACACGGATGTGTGTACCAAAATGAACTACCTTGCGGCACAGTATATATATATATCAGCTTTCTCCTTATAGGTGAAGTCTTAAACACCTAAAAGTTATGTCAATTAGAGCAAACAGAACAGAACTGCAAGTTTTAGGTTGCTCTGTGATTGGGTAGTATTTTAACTAGTTTTTCAAACCATTATCCATATAACTTCCTCTAGACCTATTAGTGTTCAAATAGTATTGATTAATTAATTTTCATTTATTTTTTTGTATGCCTTAACAGACTCGTTGGTTTAATTGCTGAGAATGATCACGTATGACAGCAAGTGAACTTCATAGTAGATATAACTTACATTTTCAAATAAAGTGTAAAAACCACATTTTAGTCCACAGAAGTGGTCTACCATAATATACTAATTTTTAGACATGTAAAATACAACTGATCTCTAGATGGATTATAATTATAAATGGAGTCAAGGACTAAAAGGCATCGCTTCTTTTTTTTTTAAAAAAAAAAAGAAGCAAAACCTTTTTTAAAATGAAAGTTTATTGTTTCAAATTTCAAAAATCTCAAAACTTGCTTTAACCCTAAAAGGGAATAGAATTTTCTAATACACAAGTTTTAAGAAAATATATAGGTTTTGTCAATTAAACAAAATGTTGGCTAATAGTAGTAGTAATAGCAATATCTCCAAGCAAAGGGACTAATCTGAAAGTCGTTTTTGCATTAGATCGCATATATACTTTAAGGTATTAATCAGGAAATATAACTGGTTGATAGTTTTAGAACTAAACCTGATAGGTTAGTGTGGCTGACTAATTCGATAATTATGCGCTGCAATTTCCGAAATATTGGTGCTCCTCGACATACACTAATAGTTATGAATGATTTATCTGAGCCACACTATATTCTTATGGTCAGACCGCCCCACATAGGATATTAAGCCAAGGCCATGATAATTGATATCAAAGATATTATTACCAATTCTACATAAAATGGTGTGACAGATAATTTTGTAAATTATATGTTTCTAATATGCTCCAAAATCTACTACACTTAAACTCAGCCGATGTACCAACGCAACCACTTAGATAAAATCGTATACCATGTTTATAAACAAAAACACATGCCCAGAACGAGTCTGAGCCCGGCTTATATACTTTATTAGAGTTGGTATTAGCCAATAAACATCCGATAGGGATCATTAGTTACATCATAGAAGCGTAGCAAGATTTAACTATTCCACCACATACTAGCACAATCGATATGTGACAAATGCTATTCTTAACAATTAGAGAATATTTAAATGGAAGCGAATATTAAACCTGTAAACTCACTCTCTAAGCCAAGATCCTGACAGTATGACCTTTCATGTCTTTCTATACATGTATACGTATTTACATGTATGTATAATACCTTATTAATGGTCAAGGATTAATTAAAATACTTAAAAAATTTATACATGGTTTAACCAAATTCCTTCGCCATTCTAAACATTTTTTCGCATTCAGTTATACTAGCTTATCTTAGTTATTTGTTTCAGTACAATTATACACTTTTTGTTGCGGACCCATCTTCCTATACTAGCATCAAAAACTTTACGCGACCAGAAAGAGATTGGGAAAAATGTGCATGCTTTTCAAATATTTTAAATTTTATGTACAATATAAAAATACTTGATATCAATCAATTAATTTATAATATTTATATGCAAATAGAATAATTATCAATGGTTAATCTTTTGGTTTCCAGATGATTATAATGTTCTGCAATATCATAAATTGCTTGATATAGGTGGCCTAATACAATAATTTTCCCATTCGTTATTGTAAGAAAGGGCTTCAGAGACACAAGCGAGCTAATGGAAGGGAATATATTTGTATACAGGTTATTAAATGCCTTGTATCGTATGCCCAAAGGATGTGTTATTTTATGTGTAAAGACATTGCCACTTCAGTAGTCCGTTTCTGAATAAAAAAATAAGAAATCTCTTGGTTTAGCTTTTATTGTATTATCATACATGAAGTAATACTACATATATAGTAGTGAATATGGCTACACCAAACACAGTGACATACAGCTCTACTATGCAATATGCAATAGCAAAGCATGAAACAAGAAAAAAGTATATACATATATATACATACATACCTATATACATCTATATATCCCCCACTCGTCCATCCATACAAATATACCGACACGCATAATAAATCTTAAAATGAATGCTCAAGTTGAAGCTTATTGAAAATCGTAAGATCAAAATCATCCTTTTTTCATATTGTGACACATGAAAAATAAAATAAGCTCAACCAATTACAATACGTACAGATATATAGTACATGGAAACATACATACACACATCCCACCTCTCGTCCATTTACACAAACATACAACAAATCTTAATGAATGCGTAAATCAAAGCATACCGACATTCATAAGTTCAAAACTATGCTTTTTCATTGGGCAACATAAACATCAAAACACGTCTAACCAATCACAATACATATATAAGGCATATCATTGGTCTATATTATCCAATTAAATAACTATTTGTTTGTGAGAGAGACGAGATTTTTTTTCACAATCAATTGTGAGCACCTGACGGTTAGTTCACGAAAGGGAACGAAAAATAGGAATTTAGCGATAGTCTAGTTCCAAGTACACCATGAGTTTGGTGTGTTCTTGTGAGTATCCGTACAACCCATATCCATCCGTTGCAATCCTGTTACTAGGAAATCGTTCTGTTAATTTTTAAAATTCATTTATCTTTTTCTTTTAAAATTTGTGGTCTTATTTATATTTTTAATGCCAAGGAGGATACTTATTGTATTTGGAAATGGCAGATCAAGGTTAATGACTCGACGTTGGTCCGCCTGTATATTTATATACACACGAAGATGAAGTTATACAGTTACCCAATTTTGACGGGAAGATGCTGTATAGGTTGTTTAGGACAAATGTATCATTTTATAATAATGCAGCCCATATTTCCTTTTTCAATTTGAATAGACTGGTCTTTCTAACTTCACATTTAACATGCAGTGTCGGGTGAAGTGCCTGAGCACCCAGTGCTCTCAAAGGTCTCTGGACATGTGTTTGAAAAAAGATTATTAGAAAAGTATATTGCTCAAAATGGCACAGATCCTACTAACAGCGAGGCCATGTCTGCGGAGGATATCATTCCCATTCAGAGTGAGTGGTTCTACTTCAATTGGGGCTTCTGAGCTCCATTTATTTTATAGAACCTCACCAATCCACCTCTTTCACACACCCACATACACTTACTGTTTCATACACTCTTTTGTTCTTGCGCCTGCTCTTCTCTACATACCTTTGTTCTATTCAACACATCCTTATTCTAGTACACTCTGTCACACTTAAATACTCAGACGTACCTAAACACCCTTTTCGACTTTGCTAATCCTTCTTTTCTCCCTTCTCTCTTTTACATGTGTTCCCACTTTTTTTTTCTTGTATACATCAATCCTATCTCTATTCCTTTTCGTTTCCATAATATTCTCTTACCGATCTTTCTGTCTCCTTTGTTATTAATGACCTTTCCTCCACAGTCATGCTTTTTCTCATGAGACTAATAATAATATAAATCCTTGGTGACATACATACATACCTCAATAAATACTTACATGTTATACTTTTAACTCTTCAGCCAAGAAGGTAACTAGGCCTCGCCCTCCTACTGCCTGTAGCATTCCCGGGTTGATCAAAATGATGCAGGATGAGTGGGATGCCTTGATGTTAGAGACTTACCAGCTGAAGAAATCACTGGAGACGGTATGTTTACCAGATATGGTTGATATTGGCCTAGTGCATATATCTATAACAAAGGGAGGAAGGAGGGGAGGTGAAGGAATTGTGGTTTATGTCTCTTCCTTCCTTAGACCTGACTGAAATTGTATGTGGGTGTAGAGAACAGTAATTGTGAAAGAGACAGATAGCAGGTATAATTCCTGTCTAACCTAATGTATGCATATACCACTGTGAAGATGGAGTTGTTTTTCTGTATTATAGTGAGAAAGTAAGGGATTAAGAGGGTGAATGCAAAAAGGGAACGACCAATCATGATGTGATTGCTATTTTACTACGGCTATGACGACTGGGGGGTTTCACCGTGCATTATATATAAACTATGTTTAGGGTACCCTTCTAGAGCCAGTTTGTTGGTGCAGGACTTAGTCTACCCTACAATTGCTGCTCTCAAACGACATAATCCTAAGTCAGAAAAACATATTTGCAAAGGAAAAAAAGACAACTCAAGCCACAAGTAGCGGCCACCATGGATAAAATAGGTGTGATTGAAGGGATGACCGTACAATCTAATACAGCCATAATAATAATGATTGTAATATAGTCACTTAATCTACATTATACCATTATGGGACATAACCTATGCCAACTGTCTTGCACTTTTTAGTTCTCTACCTCAGTTTACTGGAACCAAACATTTACGAGACCATACATATATATTAGGAGGGAGGTGGATGGGTTTATGTTGCTCACCCTGTACCATAATATGCAGACACGTCAAGAATTAGCTCACAGTCTTTACCAACACGATGCTGCCTGCCGTGTTATTGCCCGTTTGATTAAGGAGAGGGATGAGGCTAGAGCGTGAGTTATCCCAAATCATGTTTATTATTATACTCCTTTCTTATTTGTCATCCTCTCACTACAAGTTCTTTAGATGCATTCATTGCATAGTTAACTATTTAATTGTTTCCACCAATCAAATACATATATTTAAAACTTAAATTGTTCACATACATTGACAACCTTGACTCTACCCTATCGCACACCGTATACCTTCTCTGTTTATATTCTTTTGTTTCAAAATCCAATTCTTGTCATTATATCCTCATACCATTCATATATATTACTAGACTTATTCTATAAATTACAGG
This sequence comes from Ichthyophonus hoferi, assembly GCA_002751075.1. Classification (NCBI taxonomy): domain Eukaryota; class Ichthyosporea; order Ichthyophonida; family Ichthyophonidae; genus Ichthyophonus; species Ichthyophonus hoferi. The sequence goes on from NAOQ01000651.1 coordinate 26,219, forward strand.
TATGCATATTCCGGAGAGGGTGGCTTATTTGCGGTGGGGGTGGGATCCTTGAGAATATTTATATGGGAAGGGCCAATGGGCACCGTTATATCGGGATTCGACTCGGATTGTGAAATTTGTTTTAAAAAGATCGAATCGGGCGATATATATATATATAGTTTGATTATATTGAGGTTGTACATCTGCCTATTTATACACATTGTTCTATGGACATCTAAGTGGACCTATATCTATCTACTGATATACATGCATATCGGTATGCATATATACACACTTACTCACTACAATGTACGTTACAGCTCTCTTGCCAATGTGCCTCAACAGATGATGAACCAGGCTAATGCTAGCCAGGAAGTTGCATCTACCGCTATGGAGGTGGAGAAGGAGGAAGAGAAGGGAGTTCCTGCTTCTGTTGTGGAGTCCATCAATGAGAAGGCTAAAGAGTAAGCTATATATATATATATTGTATATATTGTTGATGGGATGGTGGATTCGTTTAGTGAGTCTGGCTACTAAGTACATGTTATTATGGTGACTGCAAGGGTGTATGGTGTTTGTGAATGTGTAACATGGCTGATTTATTTAAAATTGTATATACCATCATAGCTATACATATAGATTCATAAACCCACGTATATACATACACATCAATTTAGAAAACAGACAAATACATATGTTTAGGGAAGAGACGAGGTTTAATAGAGGATGGAATGATCCTGTTGCTTATTTTACGATTTGCTTTGGTTTTTGTGGTTGTTTTTGCAGTGTTTCCTATATAGTATTAGTGATTGTGTGATCTTATATGCGTGTATGTGTTTGTTCTGGATACATATCTATATGCATGTTGTGTTAAGAGCATGCCATAGGGAAGGATTTCTTGTCAGATACTCTCACTCCCTACTATTAATTTGAAATTCAAGACTCCTACATACGTTTTTGAGTAAAGGAAACACTTGATCATTCAGACTTTGTTACTCATGGTGGGTTGATATTGAGAGTATTTATGATATACAATAGAAAAACCCGTAATAATCCAATACACCTACTTTCCCCAAACCTATGCTTTTTAACCTTTTTCTTGTGCATTTAAAACCTAACTAGAGGGTTTGAGATAAAATTACTTATATGCACATTATTCTTCTAGATTGCAGTCTCACCGGAAGAAGCGCAAGAAATCTGCAGACCTTGCCAGCAAGGACGAGATTTCTCAATACCGCCAGGTTGGCAACTTTGGTGGAATGCATAGTGCCAGCACCCCAGGCATTACCTCTCTGGCTCTCCATCCCTCTAACCCCAACCTTGTTATGACGGGTATGCCACACGTCTGTCTTTTACGTTATATACAGGTTTATACACACATATAGTAAACATATATCCAAATATTTGTATACGCATTTCTTATTTCTTTGTCCTTTCTCCTTTTTGTCTTTGTCTTTTTTTCTCCTTCGTTATATAAATTGCCATTTTGGTGGCATACTACTTATGGGATGGACTGAGTTGACTATTTTAAACCTATCCTATTATATTAACTGTTCAGTTGCTAGAATAAAGTTAATAAACTGCGTAGTTTTCTGTATAGGAATCTGATTGCAACTGGTCCTGTACTCATATTATTTTGTATTAGCTATTCATATTTCAAGGTGGGCCACTCTCATCCATTGATAAGCCTGTAAAGAAAAGAACAACTGAACTGAACCCAGCATGTATATGTTATTGTGTACGATATGGCATAGCTTGCAACTGACATCAAACTCGTTATATTATGGTTCCACAGGAGGCAACGACAAGAAGGCTGTACTGTACGACAGGTCTCAGGAGAAGATTGTATCTACTTTCAAGGGCCACAGTAAACGTATTACTAATGTACGCATCCACCCTACTGAGCAGGTCGGCTTCACAGCCAGGTACACTGGGCACATCTTGACTCTTGACTGTCATATTATCTGTTTATTTGTTTTTTTTTTAGGTTAAAGTTACGGTCAAATGTATTTATTGGATATGAGTAAAGTGAGTGATGACATCAGATGCACATTGTACGGGATATCTATATATCTTTGACATCATCCCCACATAATTCTATGGGAGTCCCTCTCTTTCACCCTTCATTCTTTATCTCATTTGCCTCCCTACAGTGCCGATGCCACAGTCAAGGTGTGGTCATTGGACCAGGCCGAAGCTTCGGCGGCATGCACATTCGGCGGCCACACCAAGGAGGTATTATCTGTTGAGGTTCACCCTACAGGTAACCAGCTCATCAGTTCATCTTTGGATGGATCATGGGCCATGCACGATCTGGCTTCTCAGCGCACTGTTGCTACCTTTGGCGCTCCTAATGGGGTGTGTTTTCTAATGCTGTATGCATATATATATATATATATACCTTTTCTTGCACATATGTTTGACCTCGATAGCGGTGTTGTTTGTGTAATATATTTTGTGGCACATAGGTATGTAGGTGCGCAGAGATGTTATTTTTTATTGTTTTAAGTATGGATCGGGGGTACATCAGTACGTTGAATTTAATGCGGAGGCAAGTATTTATAAAGAGAAAGGGAAGTGCCGTCTCTGGGATAATTGGGAATAATGCCACATGCCAGTTATCCCGTATAAGCACAGCTGTATTAACATCATGCCCTCATCTACCTCTCCAGTCTCCCATCCATACAGCCAGGGCTCACCCCGATGGTACCCTTGTTGGTTTAGGATGCGAGAACAGTATGGTGTATATTGTTGATGTATTCAGTGGCAAGGTTATGGCCGAGTTCCCCAATCACACGGTATGTCTAAGTCGGCATAACATAGTATATAGATATGTATGTATGTAAAGTTAATCACATTCTCTAATTTTGAGACTTTTGGGGATTTGATATTGTTTAGTTAATTTAATCATGTCTTAATAACATTACCAGATTGGCTAATAATTATTTTGCCGCGTCGTGGTTATTGTGTATTAATGGGCATATACTATCTAAACATATGTATATGCCTATATAGCTATATATATATATATATATATATTGTAGTGTTGGTTAGTTTGGTTTCGTACTACTTACTTTACTTT
>NAOQ01000652.1:18040-29900 GCA_002751075.1 Ichthyophonus hoferi
AAAAAAAAAAAAAAAAAAAATATATATATATTTCTGCTAAATAACCTTTAAAAAACCAATTACATTTTTCAAGCAAGCAAGTAAATTTTTATGTTATGAGGTTAGCACCTGCGTTACATACAATTATTTTTCCCTATCTGTGTGTTATAGAAGTTAGTGAAGGCTTTACATATATAAAGCATGCTGGTATATTATGGCTTGCCAGAGCTAAACAAGCCGTGGTAAATAGTTGATAAGACTGTTATAATAATTATTTAGCGCGCCAAAAACATCCACACGTGATATAGAAAAATTTCGTAAAATAATTAAAAGTAATGAGGTATTTATAAGGGCATTTTTAAAAATAATTTAAAATGTGATATGATTTAACAGGATATTGTACGATATAGTATAATAGTGGGGGATAGCATGTGGTATTCCCGGTTTTATTGGGTGATTGAAGGATATAATAATATATGTATTTATATGTTTAATAGACCTGACAAATATCTTACATTCTGCGATAAAAAGAAAGGATTACAATAATTGATGCTGAAAATAATCTATATAAAAATTATTAATATAAAATTATTTTTTTTAATGCATTTTAATAATAGAAGACTAGATTATATTGTCATATCCGTAGAATGACTGACTACCTTTGATATTATGGCTCAGACGTAATATCAAGTATGATTGGATAGTAGCTGATCTGCTTTTTATTTTTTAATCGAAAGTTTTTTCTTTTTTTAACACTCACCTATTGGATAAACTTTAGATTAGCTAATTATGAATGAACAACCAATATATACTATCCAATAGCATACCTTCTCTATGCACGATTCACCAATAGACATATTTATACGCATACAGATCTCTACTTAAAATCTTTAAGCCAATAATTATTCTTATTTCTCTTTGGTTATTGTATGTTTTTCACCAATAGCATTGTTTCTTTGCAGTGATTGCTTGAAATAAAACTAAGCAGAATACAACGTCTTATGCGTCCACCTCATACTATACTATATAGTCATACCCTGTATTTATTTGTTTTTAAAATAATTATTCATCCGAGAGTGAATAGATATAGGGCTGTGGTTAAAGTGTCCTTATAGAATTAATTAGTCTTATCTTTGGAGGAAAACTGTAAACATGTGGAAGATTTTTGTCATAGCAACTGCATGTAAACTATTATTGCTACCGACTTAGTAGGTTTAACATTATATGAATATACGTACCTACCAGCTATATATATAGTTTTTATATTACTGTTAGCATTCATTTCTATGTTGTCAAAACTATTATCTCTTTTTCTTGCAGCTTCTGGTTCTTTCCCTTATCATACGAGATAGTGATCACACACCTTAACCTTTTACTAGCTTATAAAAGATACTGCATGCATACATACAGGCTTACACAGTCTAGTTAATACCTGTATGTATGCGATTGTTCTATTTTGGAATATCTTATATTATATTGTATTGTATTATACTATGTTATGATGCTTTTTCTTTTTCTTTTGAGGTATATATTTGGTATTGTTACCCTATCACTCTTTGTACATACTCGAAAGCACTTATTAGTATCAACTCTCTCTTCCTTTCATTTATTCTATACATATTTACAGATACTATTTTGTTTAAAAAACAATTATTACGTCGGTACCCATTTTGGTCCTTTGCAAACAATATAATCTATTTGTGAACTATACAAATAGGTAATCCATTCATACACAGACTTACAAGTACCTACCTCCAATGACACATCCTAAACATGCACATACAAACCATTCTAAGCACACACATACACACAAACACAGTAATGTACACATCAGGTATATGAGTATGTGTGCTTGTTCCCTAAACTTGTAAGTAGTTATAGACATATATATAATCTTTTATAACAACAAAGGTTCCCTTCCAGTCACTCTACTGACTTTGAAGTACACCGTAACTGGCTGGCTATCACCCACTCTCTCCCTGTATCCAAATGGTATTATGAGGTATAGCTATGCTGCCTGTCGTATTATTGTTTGTAGGAGGGAATTGACATATATTGAGAGCTTATAGAAATATTATTTCTTTTTCTGTTTCCTTGGTATTGTTCTCTGCCTTCTCTTTATTTTTGATTATAGCTTATATTTATTTATTGTTATATTGGGTTATAATATGCTGTGATATGCTGTGATAAGATATAATGAATTATTTGTTTTTATCTAGGAAATAAAAAGCTGAAATAAAATGATAATAATATACCAGATTAATAAAATAATAAGATACCCAATTAATACAATTATCTACCTCCTCTATCCTATATTTCTCCCTATCACCTTCATGTCCAGGGTTCACCTAACTCTTAATCATACCACCCAAATTGCACATACAACCCTTTTAGTGTTTTTTTATTTACTTCATTGTTTTTGGTATTCTTATTATTAACAAAAAATAATAATAGGATTATTATAGGAAATAATGGTATTACTCCTTGTCAATGTCTAATCAAGTCCGTATCCTTTCCTCTTTCTGTTCTGTTGTTATCTCTTTTTATCTAACCTACCACTGTAGTAATGCTCTCCTATTGGCCAATAATAGTGTGTGCGTCCAATAGAGGTGGTTTTTTTTATTATTAAATGTAAGTCATTGGAGAAAACATAGTTGGCTGTTTAATTTTTCCCGTGTGTTTTAACTGTGATTTATAATAATATATATTTGGAATAACAGTAAGTAAAGATATAGAAAGGATGTAATATAAATAATAACTATACAAGAGAAGGAGAAAGAAAATAGAAGAAGAGATGAGAATGGTATAGGTTTGAGGATATATATATAGAGGGAGAGAGGGAGATGGAGAGGAATATTGTAAAGCGCTGAAGATATGGATACTATTGCGAACTATACATCCCCTGCCTATATCTTTATACGCCCACTCTCTCCCTCATTCTACTATATACTCTCCTCTCTCTATTACCATCCTTTCTATTATTTTTTTATCTACCCCCCCCCCCACCCGCACCCCAAATCAGCATTTAGCTATAAAGGGTTACTTCTCCCTCTGACTAATTCGTCTTTCTCTCTCTACTATATAGGATACCTCTATATGGACTTTAGACTACCCGCCGTTCTTTGCATGGTTTGAGTATGGCCTCTCTCATGGGGCGACCCGATTTGACCCTAATATGTTAAATGTAACCAACTTGGATTATGCTTCCAATAAGACAGTGTTATTTCAGCGACTGTCCGTCATGGCAACCGACAGTGTGTTACTTTATGCAACCAATGAGTAAGCTTAGATTGGGAAGTGCGGTAGAGTGGGAAGGAGAGGGAGAGGGGGGAGGGGCTGCCCTATGAAATAAGATGATTGGATTGATTGGCCATAGTAATTATATTAATGAAATACCTTAACTCGTACCCTCTCCCTTTCCTCTTATAGGGCTAGCCAGATTTTCCCTAGAGCTAATTTCCCTCTTCGCCGATTGGTATTTGGGATATTAGTTCTGTTTAATTGCGGACTGTTTTTGGTCGACCATATCCGAATATCTTGCGTATATATATAGGGAGGGAGGTAGGAAAAAAATATGGGTGTGTGGTTATATGGGTTCATATATATTTGGATACATGTAACTGTATGCATGTATATTTAGTAAGGTATGTATGTAGGTGTAAGTATATATATATGGGCACCTAATGCATACCCAAATATAGTAATGATAATACAAGGTAATACACGATGTAGTCTGGTCTATATAATTTGCCTTAACTAATAGCCACATATCCACTTCCAATATAATGGGATGTTAATGGGCCTGCTACTCCTGTCTATTGCTAGGATACGGCAGGTGGGTTGTATATATATATACTATACTGTACTCTATATATAATAATACTATGCTATACTATATACATATAATAGTACTATACTATACTATATACATTTAATAATACTATACTATACTCTATATATATAATAATAATCCTATGTTATACTATATACATATAATAGGACTATACTATACTATACAACATACATATAATAATACTATACTATATACAGGGGAGGTTCGTAGAAGGGGGTATAGTATTTGCTATCCTTATGAACTTTAAGCACCTATTCCTGGCTGTTGCTCCAGCCTACTTTGTTTATCTGCTGGCAGCTTACTGTTTTGAGGCTAAGACTCGGAGTATGTGTTCTTTTGGATATATGTGATTATGGATATATGTTTATGCATTTAGTAAATTATTACACTTATGCATGCGTATATGACTTATTTTATACGTCTATAACAGTTTCAATTATAGTTCTAACACACATATATATATATATATATATGCACATATACCTGCAGCATTCTATCCCTCTCGATTCCTGTTATTAGGTGGCTCTGTCCTTTCTATTTTTTGTCTTTCTCTCGGCCCCTTTATATGGGTGAGTATGAATATTAATATTCTGTTGTGATTTAAGAAGCAGCTATGCAAACCAAACATATATTCTTTTTTTTTATCTTTTTCTTATACTATATCTGTTGTTTTCTCTAATTCAAGTATACTATATAAGGGTGACCTTGTACGTGCTAGTATGTTCTTTCTCCTTGGGAAATTTTGCCCAAATATTGTAAATGTTATTAGTTAAATTGGTTAGGTATGCCTTATTTGAAGTATTTTAATAATATTTTAATGCTTAACTACGTTTAAGCATAGGATATTAGTATATATAAGGTTTACTGTGGTTTATAGAAGCATCGAATTGTATATTAGGAATTAGATAAGGGGTACAAAGGGGTGATAGAAAGAGTGTGAAGAAAGATAGGATAGAGGAAGATAGTAGATAGAGAGAGAGGGTATAGGAAGAAACTTTGCATAAGAAATACTGTGATGATGCAAAATGTGTATGCATATATGTATACCTTATGCGTCTATGTGCCTATATATCTGTCTGTTTCTATTTCTCTTTTTGTTCTTTGTTGTCATATTTATCATTGAGGAGCAAGATGCATGGATGCTAATATTGTATGTAAGCAATAATATGGCTTAATAATCGGCCATTTGTGGAAACGAAGCTAATAGACTGAGAATGAAGGAGGAGAAAATGGTGTTATGATAAGAGGAAGGGTCTGTAGGGCAAACTGTGCATTATCTAGCTCTCTGCTCTCTAGGTTTTATCATATCACATATTGTTTTATCACAGTAGATGATATATTTTTACAATAGACCATATCTTATCCTAATAAAATGAAAAAACTCCTAACTAATAATATTGTCTCCCTATACAGAATGGTCAGTTACTGCAGGTGGTTCATAGGTTGTTTCCTTTTAAGAGAGGCTTGGTTCACGCTTATTGGGCTCCTAATTTTTGGGCTTTGTATTCGGCCACTGATAAAGTCCTTGCTTTAGGTAAAACCTGAGATATATATATGTATTTGTATATGTATATCTCTCTTTCTCTCTTGCCCATTGGACCACTTAATCCAATCAAGTCTGTTTCCTAGTCTCCTCCATCTCTTCCCTCGCCACTTGCTTGTAATAATTGGCGTGTTCGTTTAACAAATGTATTATATCCTTTACCATTGTTTACTCTCTGCCGCACATGCCTGACCAATTGGCACAGAGGAGAGTGACTTAAGACCAATTGGTGCATTGCAGCTTTGGGAGTTGGGCAGGGGCAGAGCGTGATGACAGGAGGGATAGTAGGAGAGGCTACCCACCTAGTGCTTCCTAAAATCACGCCCTTGACAACCATGATTGTAACTCTTTTATCCATGTTGGTATAGTATCCCTCTGTATATATGGCCATTGTTGTTATTGTATATGTAGATCTAATCTCTGCCTGTGTGCGAGCTTTACTCGTTGTATTTGTATTTAAATTTTCTTGTTCTTTTTCCCTCTTTGACTCCCTCTCCCTCTCCTCCTTTTGTCCGTTTGCTTAAGTCAGAATGATTATTTGTATTCTACATACATTTATTTATCAATATATATATATCTCTTACTTTCATCATCTGCTACCCATTCGAATGTACACACGTACGCTTAGCATCTCTCTCTCTTATTTAGTTTCTTTTACTTGTCTCTCTCTCTTATTTAGTCTCTTTTACTTGTCTCTCTCCTTCTTTTTATATTCCTAGCTTACCTACATATACGTACATGCGCATACATACATACATACACATACATCTATTTATATATAACAACACATATCTATACACCCACACAGCCATTAATGATAGTACTATGGAAGCGAGGAGAGAATGGAAAGACTTTTTCTTGGGCGGTGGTGCAGTGTGGATTCTGCATGTATATGTTTGGCTGGCATGTTCACGAGAAAGCAATCATTACTGTACTGCTACCCTTATGGTAATTAAGTGATTAATTTATTAATTATCCCTGTATTTATTGGTTAGATAGGTCTTTATTTATGCATGCTCATTATCCTGCTCCCTTCTTGATATGACTTGTGTTATCTTGTTAATTCTTTCTCCACTCTATTTGCCTTGCTTATTCCTTTACCCTTTTTCTTTAAGGCATACATACGTACATACACACTATTATTTTTCATTCTATACATAAGAGTCACTTGTTGAAGTGACTAGAATGAGTAAGGGATAATAGGTAGGAAATATATTGGTATATAAAGCGAGAAAGAGAAAAACAGGGCTTTTGTTACTATATTACTAGGCACGCATTGCCACTCGTTTATGTTTTTATTCAATGGACTGGATTATATAATGATATAAAATATTCACCAATAATTCGCTCCTCTTATTATTATATTGAGCTTCCGATAGCAACTGGTGTCATTGTCATTGTTAAATATTGATTGGGTCACGTAATATAGGATTAAAATTTTATTTGTGTAATGATTACGATATTTGATTGGTTCAATGGAGGATTGAAATTGACATAATATTAGGGTAATATAGATAGATGCAATCTAGGTTGATGGGAATGGTAATGATGTTAAGGAACTACAGTGATTCAGGATGTAATGGGCTCATCTCATCATAGTATGAAGGGAATAATTTCATTAAACGGAAAGGAAATATTAGTATAGGATGGATAGTGTACCTAAATAAGGAATGCTATCAGAGAGATAGACCATATGCACCATAGGTAAATTAACCTTAATTATAATTAATCCATTAATAATTATGGTTGGACATATCAATTTAGGATGAATCATGTAGGTAAATTAGGGATTGTTATCTGGGAGATAAACCATAAACAACAGTTCTATGTCTGTGCATTACCTCTAATACCTCCTGTGTTTCTTTGTAGCCTCTTGGCTGTGGAGGATGCTGCCTATGCCCATCTCTTTACTGCGCTAAGCCTACCTGCTCATTACTCTCTATTCCCTCTTCTCTATGAATCAAAAGGTATGTTTCTTGTTTTTTACTTCAGTATTTGTGAATGTATGGTTGCTATCGCAATGGTGTATTGTAATGTAATAGTCTGTGATATTAGGCATATTCCATTTTTTTCTATTACATTTATCATACTTATGTTCTTATATCTCCGGCCTATCAATCTAACACATTCATTCCTATTCAACCTATATGCATTCTCTCCCGTCACTGTCTCCTAATACTCTTTGCCTCCCCTCTTACATATACCTTTCCCTTCCCTTTTTTTCTGGGACTAGAGTATTATCTTGACAGTAATATATGTAAACATAATTAAATATCACCACAGAATAAAATAATTCAATGTCTTCTAAAGGTGGATTGAATGCCATACCAGATCTACTGCATATCAAACATTATAATATTATCATTAATAGGTCATTTTAAATAGGTTTTATTATACTTTAACCTACTATTTTATTCTATACTGTAATTTGCATTATGATTGTAATTGAGTCCAAATTATGCTATTGACTAACGCATTTACTCTCATCAATAACAGAGACCCCAATTAAAGTCGGTATCTTAGTGATATATACTATCTTCACGTCATATGCTCTTCCTGCTGTCAGGTACTGGTCACTCAATATCAACTTGGTTTCCTTTATTATTAATTGTCCGTGTACTTACGCTATTATATAAATCTATTCCAATGTTGATGTGTTTCTGTAATATGTATGTATGTACATGGATTATATTCTGGCTTTCAATCAAATTAGAGTACTTGTCAATGCCATATAATGAATAAAGGACCTAATGATTTCCCAGATTTATCCACTTTCAATATAGTATAATGTAGTGATTCCTAACCATTACTTATTAGTAGGAGTTAGGTTAAGGAACTTTTATATTTAGACTTTTTACCGACTTAAAGGGAATATGCTTTTTGTTTCTAGTTCATAGTTGCTGGTATATCTTTTGTATATGTGCTTTGTATTACTCCACACATAGTGGTAAACTTGTGTCTGTATATTCTTTCTGCCCTCAACAAAACATTCCTTTTCCATCCTTTTTTCACATTATCACACTCTCAGCCTATTTTGTTTTTATCTTTATCACCAACTCTTTCAACTTTATATGTATGCCATCACCTTTTATCTAGACTCTACACTTTGTGCTCAAAGAACAGTCTGCAAATTACTTTTTATAATACACTCTTAAGCCACTCTTCATTCTTTTATAGTTATATCCTATCTCTACCGCTTACTTCTTTACCTTCTCACTCTCTTGTACTACTCCTGAATTGCTTGTTAGTATACTTAATAGAGAGAGAAAGATTTTACGAAAGAGAATAAAAGAACACACCACAAATCCAATTACGATAGTAGGATAATGAACGAGACATAAAGACATTGAAAACATACTATCAGAAAACCTTGGGAAACCCTTTACATATATCTGTACATAGTATTTCAAAGCTAAACTTACATAGTGATTGACCGGTGGCTTCTTTCCCTTTCCCATATAGCGGACATGAGCCTCAGACAGCCATTATAGCCTTCTTTGAGAAATTTTATATACTGGGCTTTGTGGTACTGCAGGTGTGTACAAGTCTATATATTGGTGGCCATTGCTTTATATTCTATATTGGTGCTTGGATTACTTAAAAACCCCCTTTAAACTTGCTTGTGTGTGGAAATTTCTCACTGTATACAATCCTATATTTTTATGTGTTTATGTGGATGCAATTTATACTTACTATTGTCTTGTAGGTATTCTATGAATAATGGTCTATATGAAGTGAATGTGCGTGAGTGTTGTTTAACAGTACATGTATAATAAGAAAATGTGTATCCACTATTAATATTAGCTAAAAGTTTTTTTTGGTTGCCTGTGTAAGGGAAGGTATATATTACAATATGATGTCTGTTATTGGCGCCAATACTATACTTACCTTTACCTCTATATTTATATTTTATATATATATATATACCTCCCCCGTTGTCAAAATATGTTAAGTATACTCCTAAAGTATCCCCCTACATACACACATAGACTTACATTCCTCTTTATGCGCTGATTTTAAATAGTGATGATGCCTTCATACACATCCAAGCACTTTCTATTTATTTTCTTCAACGATTTCCGTTTCATTTCAGTATTGTAACATATCATATTGATATATTCTCTCCTGCATTTTCATTTCCACTTTTTACTATATATAAAAATAATACTACACCATATCTTAATTACTCCTATCACTCTTATAAACAGGTGTATACCAGCATCTTACATACCATTATCTTTAATGGTCGGATGGAATTCCTGCCTCTTCTCTTGACATCAGTCTACTGTGCACTCGGAACAGTTTATGTTTATGTCCGACTTTATCTATCTCCCCCAATCATAAAGAATGCTAAGAAAATGAATTAGACTAGGCATGCTTATAGCTCAATGAAGGTTTGGTGTAATGCTCTAATTGTGTAAACCCTTTTACATACTGAAGGACAATAGTAGGTGTTTGCCATAAATGCTGGAAGATTGGCTAACACGTTGGTCAAATTTATTTACCAATACTGGACTCTTTTATAGTTAACATCTGATATTAAAATTATAAACCTTATTTTAATTCATGTTTGCTGCCAGTTTTTATCGGTTTACCCACCATTGATATTTCTTTGTCGATTGTGCGTGTGTATATGGATATGTGTATATGATAGTAAGAAAATTATGGAGGAAATATGTGGGGATGGAAATATGTGTTAGGGAAGCTGAATGGGTACATAACTATGGTGTTGTATTAATTAATAACATGCACGTATATCTCTTTCTCTGCCATCTCTATTGATAGGTAAATGTGGACATTGCAATTGATGTCACAATACTATGAACTATGATGAAGGTGATTTAGTCACATGAATATATTTTGAGAAAAAGCGGCTTACTATTTATTTACGTACTGCATACTGTATTACTGGTATAAAGGATTACGTATGGCTCCCTCTAATATACATGCATACTACTATGCATGCATGTATATATACCATTCTATTTCTATTGCTTTCTTGAGATTTCCTTTTAACATATTAATATTCTGTGTCTTCTTTCATTTACTCAGTTATGTCTAGTTCTCTCTTTTCCTTCATTATATCTCCTCCAAATATTGTATACATTATGTATGCAGTTTTAAACTGTGAGTGCTAGGTTGGGCCTTTATGGCTCTATGATGCAATAATTCTGAAAAGGGGTCAACATTTATCTGTTGGTTCTCTGATAAAGAATCCGCAGTACTATGGCCGCCTGTTGATCCGGAATCTCCGATGCTAAGTCGTTTTCCTTTATTATTCGGAGGAGTCTCGCTATCTTGGTTCATAGTCTACCTTTGTAGATTGTTGTCGACAGTTGCGGTTGTAATATTAATGTCTCATGAGTGAATAAACTTTGGTTAGATTTACGCTCTGAATATTAGTTTATACTTGTAAATATAATATCTAGTAATATAAATAAACTGTATATTAGTCAGAACGGCCCGTTCTGTATTTCAAAAAAAAATCCTCAATACTCCCTTTTATCTGAAAGCGGAGTTCCGATTGCTAATTATATATAGGCACCAGTAATCTAAATTAATTTTAGACTTTGTCTTATCGTAATTTAGACATTCTATTGGCAAGCGCTTATGATACCAGTATCATAAAAGGTTATAAAGTGTGTGTTATGGGCCAGCCTAAATTAATTTGCACGAAGTGGTGACCGCGCCAATTTGTTTACTAAAGTAAGACCTGATGTCTACCAATGCGTGTACAGCTAGTGGATAATTATAACTAAATAACAAATAAATATATAAATACATAAACTCCTTGAATTCGTCCACGTGTTGCAGCAGTTGACACTGTGTATAACGGACCAATCGCACTTGTCAATCTTGTGTTGATATTTTGGAAACTGATTACGATTAACTAAATCATAGCACACGATTATGTAAAGTATAGTATTAGATTTAGCATTATGTGTTCATAGTGACAATTTTTGCAAAGGTATTTATTTTCAAACCCCCAATGACATCCAACCTTGACATATATTGTAGATTTCTATTTATGAGTATAATGTATGTTCAAAGTTGCTATATCTTTGTAGTCATTTAGTGCTATAAAACCAGAAAGGGAACAGACGAGTATCTGTTTCCTAGAAAAATAATACACATCAAAGTCATATTATGATATAGTATGGAGTTCCCCTCTTTATTATCCCTTTTGTTTTGTTTTTGTATTTTGCTTTTACCTCCAACGCTAATCTTTCCAGTTTAACAGCAATGTTGTTAAATTCAATAATTTAAATAGAGCCAATCATATATTCGTATTGGCTAATCCAACTCTCGATCGGTCAAAGAGACCCACTGGAATTACTCGATCTTGCCGCAGTACTAAAATACTATGCTCTTCTTTAGATGGTGAATTAACTAAATGTTGCATACTATGACTTCAACCAAACCTACTGTGATTAGTGATCTTGTAACAATTTAGTATGGGTGTCCTGTATTCTATGGGATTGGCC
>NAOQ01000653.1:8953-21445 GCA_002751075.1 Ichthyophonus hoferi
TGTTTAAATCTACTTTCTACGTACTAGCGTATTAGTTTATTTATAATAGCAGTAATTAGGCATTTCCAATGATTATAATGAAAAACAAGTTAGCACTTGATCGGCGCGATGGCTATTGACTTAAGACAGTTCTTTTGTCCGATGGAAGAGACTATTTACTTTCTTTATTACTAGAATAGAATGAATGATTCTGGTTAATTAGGACTACCATGCAGTTATAGTTCTTAGGCTGCCGTATGACAAGCCAATGTGCCACCCTTTACAAACATGACTGTATATACGTTTACTACTTAATCCCAACCAGTGCAAAAACTTTATAATGGATCACTAACATATCATAATAGTCTTTTAGATGAAGGCAGGATAGCCGTAGTATTTATTACATCATGAGTCAACTGTGCTCATAACTGGAAGATCTTTACTGAAATGTATTACATGCAAACCACATGATTGTGTTTCAATTGGCATATACGTAAATATGATTGGTTTTTACTGTAGTTGAGTGAATGAAAATTGTTATGTAATTCTGTAATAGCTAAAATGGGGATTCCAAACATCCCGCAAATTAACATAATGACGAATTGTATTACTCAAGATTATATATCTACATCCAAAGCCATGCAAAACAGTGACCGTCTTGCACTATTTGCCTTGATGCTTTATCAGCAAGGACAAGAAAAGAAAAAGACACTTTTGATGGAGTACCCTGCAGACCAATGCGAATTTATTTGTATTTTGTTGTCTGGCAAATCATGTGCTGGGCATAATAAATAGAGACGGGAGTGTTCCTGTGATCTATGATTTACTTAAAAAGAGTCAATACTAAATTAAGAAGCGTTTTAACGTGTCCCTTTTCATGCACAAGGTACAATGATGCCAAAACACGTTTTTATTATTATTAAATAAATCAGCAGGACTTGCTTTAGGCAGGAGGCCAAAGTAATGTATTGTCTGGACCCCAAAACATATGATCTGAAATAGCTTACCATATAGTTGCAGAATCTCTACTATTGGCTAGTTCAGGTTTGATCAATCATCTTGAATTGCCATTTAATACCAACAAATGGCATATTTTTCCAGACTGCAGATGCAATAATAGCTGATAATAATACTAAATAATTATAGCTATCTAAATATATATCCAAAATAATTAAATATTCCTGTCTTAACTTTCCATTTTTCATGACCTGTTCAGATTTATTGTAACGTTTTGTCCTAGTACTCCACTTGTGACCAGAGTGATTATATAAGGTAATAATCAAAGAGCGTCTAATGACATGGCTCAAAACGTAGTTATCAAGCCAAGCACTCCTGCTACCATGGACAGTGCCTATATAGTTATAGTCATGGTCAAGAAAAACATACACAATAATTTTTTTTGCCAAAATGCAGACTTTTAAATATCTTCTATTATATAAGCAATAGGAATAGTATTGGGGATACTGAGTATTATTTAGAGATTATTAACTGGTAACCTACAGGCTAAAGCTTTCGATAATTCCTGTTCAAGCTCATGCTGTTGGACAGGTAATATAGAGGTTTCTAATTTCTTACTAGATGCTGTGTTGTGTATAAAATAACTATGATTTAATTGTGGTTGTGGATAAACGGTTAGGTATTGTTAATATTAAGAGAAGCGACACTAGGCTTGACTAGTTGCCCTACTAGTAAAGTATCTGGAGTATATAATTTGCATGAAATTTTTTTAAAAATCTATTACCAATTGGTCAATACGTATATAATATCTTATTGGTTGTGCACCGTTAGCATGAGGTTATTCCTACGAATCGATTGAATTATCGACCTTTATAGCTAGCTCCAAACCAATAATAACATAGATTGTTCAAAAAGACTCTCAATCCTTAACAGCTATGAACGCACGTTTTTTTCTTTCTTTTTAGCAATAAGCAAATATAATAAATAGGACGGAACCACAAAAATGCATGGAGTGCTTTGGTTCCAAAGTCTTATAATCAACTCAAATAATTTAAAGGAATGATATTCACCAGGTATTTATGAATTACATGTACATAACCAACACAAGCCTACATGTCAAACGAGACAATAATGCTTAGGATACCATTTAGAAAAAAGTAAAATATTAATCTTGAAAATTAGAAAATCTTGTCATAAAATTTTGAAATGGAAATCAGATATATTAAAGAAGTATATATGTGGAACCATATTTCAATCTCATGCAAATAGATACACATGACTAGTATGCCCTCACTTAGTCGGTCAGAACAATAGACGTAAGGTTGGTGAATCCTCCATGTAAGAAATTGATTTTGTCATTTGTTTGTAATTAGAGAAAAATTCAAGAGGAGATAACATTAAAAAATATTGTAGCTAAGTAGGCCACATCATTCTTTTCAAGGTTCAAGTATGGAAATAAGATTTTCATCACATTAAAAGGATTTTTGTATTGGAAGGTCCAACTTCACCAATCATAAATATACACGTGCCAATTCCGAAACTTCCCATATATTTGCTTCAATGCCGTATAATCAAATCACTATAGCTATCGATTCAATGCAGTAAAGCGGCGAATATCATTGATTAAAGTTTTTTTGGCATAGATACGGGCCACCAGAATGTTCCGTCTGGAGAGTCCAAATGAATTAGTTATAGGGTGACCCTAGTTGGTTTACGCTTGGCAGTGTTTGAGTAAACACAATAATTAGATTACTATTACATCCCGTTTGGCCACTTATATTCTTAGAAAAAACGGCATCCAATTGTAACGGCTTGTCGTATAGCAACCCTACCTTTGATAATAGACACTTCGGTGCATAGACTTAGAGAGATATTTTTCTTTTACTGTTTTGTAATTGGTATTTTCTTCCAGAGTGCTAAATGAAATTACAATCTACTGTCCATTAGGAGCGTTAAAGATCCTCTTAAGCATTGTGTTTCAAGACCGTTAACTCTGAAGGAGCATAGAGTTTGGGCTAAGTCCTGATAACTAGGATCATAAAATGATCGGTCCAATAATATTAGTTAATTGCATAACATTCCCAGTCAGATAAAGTGATTTGTCAATGCATAGTAAGCAAGCACTTGTATTATTGAGAATGCTTAGCCAACGAGCATTCAAATGGAGACAAAATAATATTAGATTATTTAGATAAGATCACGCTAATTCTAGTGGGTCCAATGATCTTCTGTGAATTGTATTAACCAATACTGATCTTTATTATCAGCCGCATGCCCCCACAGAGGTACCGTAATAATTAGCTCTACAATTTTAATTAGAATACGTTTAACCTTTCAGATTTTAATGAAAACTTCGGTGACTTTAGCTTTTTGTCACATGGCCCTAAAAATATTCTACATTAGATCTCGAACAAAATATTACAGCATAATTTAATTGGTCCCTAGATACATGCAAATCATACAGTCATACGATAATCATGAGATTGTTCGGTTTAACGAGTACGCACCACCAGTGTTTATTTTCTCTTTTATTCCAGTTGTGCACTATCTCTAGTATATATTAGAGTCCGTATGTAATTATACAGAAGTGAACTGATTTTGGGAAAATCCATATGTAAGCCTTTAGATCTAGATCTGACGTTTAAGATAGCACTACTAGCACCTATAAGAATAAATTCTGAAAGAGGTCTGCGATTATTGCTTTTTCATAACATACTGATTATTCTAACTGTTCACGAGGATATAATAGCAATATTGGCAAGGTAAGGGCCTATGGAAGTCCCCGAATCATATATGTATCTTAAAAAAATTATTAAAAGTTTTTCTTTGAATTTGGTTGGCCATAAATAATGATCAATTGCAATTATATTTTAAACAGGTATGTGTTTTACCGTTAGACACTAGGGGGGAAATACGTCAATCCCAGCCAATAGAATAAGTATTTTATAAATAAGTTGTACGGCTCGGAGCCACAGAGATATGATTGGTATAATACTTGTGTTAGTTGAGCCAAATCACTTTAAACAGTACATATAACGCCCAATTATTACTTAATATAAAGAGAAAAATAATCATAAATAATTAAATATATTTACAAAAAAAAACAAACAAATACATTAAAATCATAAGAAAAAAAATATTTGAAATACTTAATAAGAATATAGCAGCCTAGTAGTTTCTTTTTAAGTTTTAAATTCCAGTTCCTTCTAAGGTGAGATCAGATTGGGCACGATCACACTACCAGTACTCAGTAGCCCCAAATTACAAGATATGTATTAGTGACAATGCTTTAATCCAAAACACTGTGAGCACCATTTAAAATATTTGCTCAAATATAAATACTGAGTAGGCTTACAATAACGAACTGTGTAGTTTTTATGTTTATACCATTTATGTTTTGAAACCCTATTAATATTTTTTAACGATACTAATGTAAGCAACAGAACAAAAATTCAGTTAATATTCTATTTGAAAGTATTATATTAGGTTCATCATGGGTTTAGGCAATAGCGACATAGGTAAGACTGACCCCTTTTCTCCCATTATCCATGTTGCTCAAGCTATTTCAGGGAAGTTAAGTGTACATAAATCCAAAAACCATTCATCTCAACTTGACACACTCAGTACCACTACCCTCGTGGAGGAAAACAACGCCGTTATGAATGAACAATCAACTCATGACATAGCAACTCATAGCTTTGAGCTTCAAAACATAGATGAAGTTGCCACAGAAGGGAGGCCTGAAGACAGATACCTTGTTCTTCAAGAAGATCACCCTGACAATTTCATTGCTTTAGGGGAAGGGAAAGAGAACAGTTCTTATATCTCAGTATATAAACGGACTGCCTCTCATTCTGACGTTAAACAAGCAAAGTCAGACAAAGATGCCATTAAGATGGCAAAGAGGCAACAATATTCAAATGAACACGGGAATAGCTTTGATAAAATTGAACTAAAAGAACGACCCAACTCCGCCCCCTCTGTAGAGCATGTAACTGCCTCCGTTGACAGGTTAGTAAAAAGACAGAAAAGTGTCCGTACCAGTACGTCTGTTACCTTTAAACAGGCCCACATACACCAATTTGAAATGATTTTCCCTCAACTCCTTCTTGCCGGTGAAACTCTTCATTCTTCTTCTGCGGCTACTATGAGTATATCCACTCCAAAAGATCTCTTACTATGGGGCAAACTGTATCAGACAGAGAATCATTTATGTTTTTGTGGATCAACTCCACAAGGAAAACATTACGCTGAGGCCATTATCAAATTTTCTGAAATGGAACACCTCAGAAGTATCGGCTTAAATCTCTTTATTCGTCCCTTTAATGCAAAACAAATTACTTTTGTTCTCTTTAAAGCTGATAGCCTTGCTAAGATTATAAAGGCTTGGCGTACTTTGAGAGGAGAGGAGAGCGACGAGCACAATGGAGGGAACGGTAAAGGTGAGGGAATGGAAGAGGATGGTGCTGTCTCCTGTGAATGCGCCAAACATCTTTCCCATGTTATATTGGATTTAGACGTTGGTCTACCAGCCGAAGAACTTTACCATATGCTGTATGGAGAGAAGTACGATACATTCCATAAGCAGTTTTTAATAGAACGTGATTATCATGACATTGTTTTGTCTGACTGGGCTCCCCGAACTGAAGCATGTACAAGTGATCTACAATGGATCAAACAGAGGACTTGCACATATGATTTTCCCTTAGGAAAGGCTGTTGGTCCTGCTCGTACAATCATTATGGAGACTCAGTCAATATTAAAAAAAGACGATGAGCGTGGTGTGTATGTTGTTTTTAGTTCCTCCCAAGCCCCGAAAATGACGTTAGGAGATGCCTATTCTTCTTGTAGTCAATACTGTATCACTCGGGTTAATGCTAACAAATCTCACCTTCACATCACCTTTGATGTGGAATTCCATAAGAGTGTTTGGCCTATACAGGGAACTATTTTTAATTTGGCTATATCTGGATTTAAGGATAATATTAAGGCTCTGACCATGAAGATAAAGAGTGTAGACCCTGGAGCACATGATACCGATGAACAACAGGAGGAGATGGAGGATTTAGCCTCTACCTCTGGTTCTAACTCTCCCATTAAGAGATTTATCAAAGCACTGCTCGAAATCACATGGCATGACTTAAAGGCAGTGTTTGGTGGCCTTGGCTCGGGGCTTAGTTACCTGGGAAATAGACCCGTAGAAGTCATTGTGGCAGTGGCATTATTTGCTGTTCAGGCACTGTTATATATGAGGATTCTTGCTTTGGAAGAGGCTCTTCTCTTGTTGGCTACTTCATAACATAGCATATGGCTCAGGAGGCTGTTTCCAGAGTGCAGTCTACTACTTCGAAACAGACCAATATTAATGTAACATAATACAACGAGGTACATGCCAAGACAGTTGCTATTTTGGTGTCCTGGACTACATATACCACGCAATATGTGGACAATAATGGATATAACATGTGCTTTTGAGTTTTTTTTAAAAATTTTCTTTTGATTGGTGCCGAGGGAAATGTACAATAAAATGCACATTATCAACTCAAATTTTTTTTTTTAATAGTTATAATGCAGACAGAAGCACGTAACTGAGATAGGAAGTATAGGAAGATTAAAACTATGATGATAGTGACAATGTTGAAACAAGAGGGAATAAAGTAGTAGCTAGGACGGCAAATCGTTGTGTTCCATAGTGAGGCTCTTTTTTTTTTTGTGTCTGTATGTACATATTTGTTACAAACTGTCCGAAATATTCATGACTGTTTCGGTTAATGCAACACACCACGGGCCGTACGAATCTTGCAAAAACATTGAGAAGTTTTTCTGTAAACGGTATTTCCTACGATCGGTCTCATTAACTTTGATGAACCGATTTATAATTGGCACCTTTGCTCAACACATGTTGCAAAAGAATAAAAGGGAGAAAAAAAAATACAATTAATAATACACAGCGGTATAAACCAGGATTATCTACGTTCTTAGATAGCGTCTTTTTAGAATACGAACTCGATATTATTTCTAAACGGCTCTATACGTTCTCTTTCCCTTTTGTTTTCATTTAAGGCGCTAAAATTTTAAACACAATCTAGAGATACAACAACTTTGAACACAAACCTTGTTATAGTTGAATAAATTGTCCCTTTATAAGGAATTGTTAGGCAGATACAGAAAGTACACGATTAAATCAATAATATAGTAGAAACAAAGGATATATATAAACTAACATGCGCACACTTAAGGAGTGGATAAGGGTCAGGTAATACCAGCAGAGTGTAAAGGATTACAGGTGAATGTAGTTGATGGTATCTGAAAGAAGGAACGTAAAATATACCACCTCATTCTTTTAACTGCATAAAAATATTCTGTTCACCTAGATCTATGCAATATAACGTCAGCAACTTAATACCATTTCTAGTTAGTATTAAAATTCCTTTACTGTGTATTACTATTGTATTTTAATCTATGATTAGCCAATAGAGTATAATTTATCCTCTTTCTATTCCATATAATATCATGCAATGTTATGTAATACAACTATTTTTATTGAGTTAGAATATAATGATAATTAATATATTTGATAGAATATTTATTCCCTATAATTGGATATTAAAATGACTAGCAGTTAAAGGACCAGTACCTACACACCTTATCTAACTTTTATACCCATTAGTCACAGGTCACGAATAACACTCAAAAGAGCCAATAAAATACTCAAAATAAAAAGAGAGAAAAAGAAGAGGAGAATGCGACGTAATCATTTCGTTATTTAGAGCTAAACAGACCAATGAACGACCTAGTTTATCTAGAAAGTGTGTTGCCACTCACAGAGAAAAATGGAGTAAAGACTCAGCCGGTAACATGGTCATCGGCGACGTCTCCAATCGCACTCAGGTGCAATTATCTAGATCTCAGAAGAGGTTTCTTAGCCAAGCTGAGATCCATGATTCCTTACACAATTGGTATTGACTATGTACACAAAAACTATATGGCCGGCAAATACAGACTCAGTCTGGACCCTTTAGTGATATGTGCTTAATAAATAATTGATTATAACAAAAAGACTTAGTCCTTTTCTGTGTTACGGAATAGGAGGACGTAACGGCTATGTCTAGAAGACAACCTTTAACTCAAGCGATTGCAGATCTGAATGGAAAATTGCAATACCACAACCAGTAACCCAATGGAGTTCATGGAGCAGAAGAAGAAAATTAGGATATGGTTTTCGTCAGACAGCAAGGACGAGAACATCAGAAACTTATTGGAGGAATTAAATTTTAGTTTAGAAAAACAATTCGACCAAGATTTATATCAGTGGGTTTAGATTGCAATGACGAATCGGTGTGCTCAACAGATTCTGACACTCAGAGTCTATTGGACTGAGGCACATAGTAGTAGTAGTATTGTACAGAGGCTGTTTCCTCAAGATTTAAATTGATTAAAACATGAGTTGACGATGCACTCAGTTCCTTGGTCTGTGTAGAGGGGGGTAATCCTGGTGGGTGCTTGACATGTGCAACTTCCATGAATTGTTGGAAGAGCTTTAGCTTTTCATTTTTGTGCTTCATGCAGTATATGGTAGTATAATGTATAAAGTCATTAATGAATATGAAAAACCAATGGAAGCCTTTGTAAGATATGTGAAGAGGGCCTACTACATTACTATGGATTGTCTACAAGGGTCTTGAGGCTCACAAGCAATGTTGTTGGCAGTGCCAGCAGCAAGAGAACATAGTTCTTGTTTGTAATAATCTTGTGCATCTTGGTTACTTGCATGAGCCTTTTGTTGAAACAATGCATATGGCTGGAGTATCAAAAAAGAAAAAAAGTAAAAAGCAATTTTACTGACATGCAGGTTGGACAGACTACAAGGAATTAATCATCAATGAAAATGTTGGTGGGCCAATGACCATGGAAATCCGCAAAAATATATGTGTGTGGTGTGTGACAGACAGGTGGGCAGTAGGTGAGGTGTACATGGCCGATCTGCGATCTGAAATCATTGTACTTAGATGGATGGCTATGGTAAGTTAGGAAGTCAGATTCCAGTTTACATACTAATGCTAAAAGGAGTTAAGCTTGGAGAAAGAAGATATTCTCCTGCCAGGAGTAGTCATGCAAAATTGAGGCAGTTTCCTCTAAAATAATAACATCTTCATTGAATGATGTTAAACCAAAGTATTCAATACACTTTTGCAATTCAGTTCTTTATTTATTGTTATAATTTATTGTCTATTACCATAGAAAAAAGACCCTCCTTTCTAGTTAAGTTTGATTAGAAAATCTTTGTAAATGATTGATATTCTTATCAGGTTAAAAAATTCTATAAATGTTGACAAAGCAATTAAATCATAGAAATTAGTTCACATTAAAAATACACAACCAATCAGATATTAATCAAATAGTCATTGACAATGTTTTAATTTAACGAAGCCTATGATATGATTGAACTTATGCTGAGCTGATCTTGAGTGAAAGGAGGAAAAATGAAAGGCTTCAAACAATAGCAAAGAGACCAGTTGAGTCATATAAAATATATTATTATTAACACTAGTTATAAAAAAGTCATATCCCAGAATTCAATGTATATTTTTATTTATTTACATTATGTTTACAGCATCTAAAGAGGTTGAAGTATATAATCCAGATACTTTACTAGAAGGCCAACTAATCAAGCCTGGTGCTGCGTCTTCTAATACTAAAGATATGATAACCATTTATACACAATTATAGTTAGATTAGAGTTATTACATATATAGTATCGCAGCCAGTAAGAAATAAAGGGCTTCTATATCTCTTGACCAGCAACATGAAACTGAACAAGAGTTATCAAAAGCTTTAGTTTGTATTTTACCTAGTAACATTCTCCAAATAGAAGTTAGGATCCCCAATATTAGTCTGATTTTTAATAGAGTTATTGACCCTTGTTATACTTCTATTCTAAATCACACCTCTACTCTTGCTATTAATGAATCTGTTCTAACACAATCTTTACCATTGGTCGCTATCTCTTCAGATACCCAATTAATACTTTAGCATATTGTTCAGTCAGCCATTGTCCTATACTCTCAGCCATAGCCAAGGCCACACTCTCACATAAGCAAGTCACTACAGTTGCGGCTACTATGTTGGATCACACAGCATCTTATTTACTAAATCTGCCAGCTACAGATTTGGGCCAGAGTAACGTACAATTCTTTAACAATTATACTCCCTCAACTTACAGAGATAGCCTCCTAATTACAGTTTCTTCAAGCCTCTTTCCTTCTTCAGTCATAGCATTGTTTACAAGGATGGTTTGCACAACATTCTATAATTAGGTCATTACATCCCTACAACAAAGTATACAACAGAGGGACGTCTAAACCAATCAGTTCATGACAGAGTTAAGACCACAATTAGCAGAATCCAATGCTAATTTGGATGCCATTGTTCAACAATTTCAGGCCAATTTAAATCCACGCTTGAAGAGTTCTCCACTTCAACTATAACAACCATGATTGAATTGGTTGTGGTGGTCAAGGCCCTCACAATCACTCTAGCCACGCAGTCATCTTGCTCAAACAGGAGTATTTGCTTAATTTGGGTATTTCTTTGTATAGCTATAAATAGTTTATGTTGTAGCCTGTGAAAATAGTTAGTGCAATCTATTGGTGCTAAATGGAAATCCAAGCTGATCATCTATCAAAATTAAACCAGCCAATGGTAGAGATCCTACAATTAAATAATAAGCTATTTCAGATAATATATTTTAGGCTCAGATAGCACATTGTTTAGGCATCCTGCTTATGACAAGTCCTGCTGACTTGTTTAATAAAAATCAAATGCGTTTTGGTATAGCTGTACTCCGTGTATGAAAAGGGATACGTTAAAATACCCATTAATTTGGTATTTTCTCTTTTTCTAAAAAAATATATTTCACAAGAATGCTCTTGTCTCCACTTCTTATTTCCAACATAGTAGCAGAGAAAGCTTAAATAATTTATCATGGTCACAAAACCTGATAATTCTATTAACTCAACGATCCGCGAATGCCGAGAACACTTCACCCCAACCCTATATCCATCCACTGACCTCTACGTGTGGAAACTCAATTTTATTACACCTATGCACTCTCTTCCAATCTGCATTTGAACTATCAGCATTTCCGGTATTAAAGTAATACCAAGGTAATGTGTAAATAACTGGTCAACACCCGTACATCACCTTCACCGCAGCTGCCAGACGTCAGATGTCACAGCCTATAACAGAGGCAGAACCAGAGCTTACAACAGAGCCATAGCTAAATAATAGAGCCAGAGCCCGAGCCAAGAGCAATAGAAGCATTTAACGTATAATTTGGTCAACTGTCTTTCGGTTTTTTACGTTGAGTGCCATGCCGCAGTCACTTCTGATTGTCATCAGGTCATCAGGAACAATATGGTTTATTTAGTGAGCCACAAGCTAGCTAGGTAGTCACCATGTTCAGATTCTTTTCATATTCTATTTTCATATTTTTTATGCCCTAGGCAAAATAATCCGCCTAGATCAAGGGAGAGTGTTCAAATAGAAATATTTAATTAGGTATTTCTTTATATAGCTATAAGCATAAACCTTTAATGTTATTAGCAATTATTATTACATAAGCCTGGGAAAATAGTTAGTTGCAATCTATTGGCGATGGCAATCCAGGGGTAACCATCTTTCAAAATTGAACCAGCCAATAGTAGAGATCCTGCCAATACACGATGAGCCATTTCAGATCATACGCTTTAGAGCTCAGGTAGCACATTGGTTAGGCATCCTGCCCGACAACAACTTAAGTCCTTACTTAATCTATTGCACAGGTACTACCAGGGTCTGCAGTTATAAATGAATGATAACTGCTATGCCCCTAGCAGCAGAAGGGGTAGTATCAACGTCAATATAGATATTGCAAGTAATTTTTCAGCTGGAGGCAGTAATGGAGGTGGCAACAACAGGGAAAATAACTCGGGGGATCATCCCTCATCTGGTAGAGGGTACAAATACCAAGAACACTCCAGGGAGTATGGCTGGAATGGTTCAGAATTTTTCTCTGAAGAAGCAATCCTTCCAATCACCCCCTATAATCCTAGAAAGATATACTACGCCCACAAATCCGAGATTTACTCCTTCTAGGAGTGTACATGGAAACTTTACACATTCCGCGGTGCACAAGGATGCCCGTTTTGTTTTGACATTGGGCCCAACCCTGATGGTCATAAAGCAGTCTATGATGATTACATCCCCCCAAGTCAGAGAGCCTTGATAGACACCAACTCGCATGTTTGGTGAGTAACCATGAAAAGGTGGTTGCAGGCTTTGATGACACTAGCGTCAATACGTGGACCTTCACCAGATTTTTTTAAACTAAAGATAATTTTTGCGACTTTATCAGATGCCTTCTTTCCTCAATACTGTTACAAGATCGTTAATTGCAATTGCACCTTTAAATCGTAAGTACTTAAAATTACGAGGCTCAAGATTAATTAGCTGCATAGTATCTTTCCAACCTGATAACCCGATAGATAGATTCGTTAATAGAACCTCTGTAAGTTA
>NAOQ01000654.1:15457-25796 GCA_002751075.1 Ichthyophonus hoferi
ACTATTACTATTACTATTACTATTACTATTACTATTACTATTATTATTATTATTATTATTATTATTATTATTACTATTCCTATTACTATTCCTATTTCCTTCTTAATTATTTACTTACATGCCTCTCTCCCTGCCTATCTACCTCTATCCATGCCTTCCCACATACATACATAACAGTACCTCTTAGTGTATATGAGCGACTTAAGAAACTAGAGGATCGTATACTAGAACTAGAAAGCTGCTCTCCCGAGTTATTCCAAGTAGCTGTACAGGTGCGTTTATTATGTCTGCTATGTCGTCTCTGTATATGTATGGAGGGAAGGAGGGGAGGAGATATGCATGTATGTATGTAGATATGTAGGTATGTATGTAGATATGTAGGTATGTATGTCTGTATGTTCCTTTATATCTTCTCTCACCCTGGGGTACCAATGTGGAATATATACAATTATATATGTCCTTAACTACTTGCCAGATATATCTATCCATCATAATACATATGTATTACTTCTAATGTGTAGTATAGTATATACACCCAGTGTATATACTATACTACGCTATATTTTACTAGACTACTATACTATAATATACTATATTGTACTATGCTATATTCTGCTAGACTATACTGTACTATACTATAATATACTATACCATATGTTCTATACTCTAATACCTATTCACTATTAATAACTATAATTCCATATTATGCAAACAAATAATATTATATTGTAGCATAGTTTATTCTAGTTGGCTGTAATAAACCTACTAAACTATTTACATACAGCATACAAGTCGTAGGGATACACATCCATATAGACAGGGTGGCAAGAGACCGCAAGCACCATACACTCAACCTCCTGTGGGCCAGGTAGGTACTATTAATATTGCCATATCACATCTATACATATATATATACCTACATACATACCTACATATAGTACATATCTACATACATACATACATATATACACTTATACATATATACATACATACATACATACATATACATTTATACATACATCTATACATACTATTATACTATCCTACTGTCGTACTATACATGCATATGTACCCTAAAACCTAAATCTTAAAGTATAAACTCTAAGCCCTGAACCCTGACCCCAACCCAAACCAACTTATACATAGGTTAAAGAGGAATACTCTACACTGGATGAAATTGACCAAAGAATAGCTGAGCTGAAAGATGCTTTAAGTATGAAACGGAGACACAGTGAGACAGGGGGGGAGGAAGAGGAGGGAGAAACATAGTTATTATATAGGATAGGAAGGGCCAGTGTTTTTTACACTATACCCTATATATTATCATACACTTTATCTCTAGACTCGTCTATTGTTTTTGAACGAATGTTTTTTTTTTTGAGTTTGTATACGTCACACTTAATCATTTTTATTGGTATATAGAGGTGATAAAACTATGACATTTTATTACATAGTTACCATAGGTACAAGTTTTAATAACCAATTAGATTGGAGTAGATGGCGCATGAGTAGCTGGGTACCTTATACCTACTATGTGGGATATATATATATAGTTTTTATTGAAATATCTTAAGTGATAGATATTAAATTATGTTAGGGAAATACTTCTGAAAAAAAGTGCAACTTGTAAGTTGTAACGAAAAAATCGAGAACAAGTGAAATATAAGTTCATGTGTGAATTAACTTATAGTTTTGGCTGTACCGATGTTTCACAGAATAAAAGCACATGATAAACAAAAAACTCATATCTGATTGGTTTGTCCCTCGAGGCAGAGCCTTGAGCTAATCAGAAAACAATTTTTAATGCAGTAGGATTGCTTGTTGTAGTATCTACTGGGGGCTTCCAAATAACCTTAAATTAACAGGATGATGGATTAGGATACTGCAAATTATACATTGATATTTTAAGTCGTGCAAAACATAGACCTGTTTGCAATAATAATTGTATGTTATGTTATTCAAAAGGGATACGGAGAAAGATAACTCAGCCATTCTTCAAGCCAGGAAGAAAAGATTGCATGAGATTGATGAGTCACAACTTAACTGTATGTGCATTGTAGTGCGCCTTTGCTTCCTACACCCTCTAGTAACAATATCTCTATTGTTAAAATAGGAATCTTTTATTAATTTAGTTCTTTTTTTGATTCTATAATCATTTATTATTATTAGCAATTACAATTGCATATGTAGTCTGAAACAATTGTTGGTGGAATGTACTCCAAACTTGCTAATCAGAAAGAGCATCTCAAATTGGTTACTATATACAATACATTGCCAGATAAGAAGTTAGAGGCAACTATATCCATCAATAAACAGCGGGAGATTCAAGAGCAGCTAGCCAGGGCTTTAGCCCGCTGTTTACCTGGCGACAATATCCAGATAGAACCCAATACAACAGATACTAGCTTTATTTACAGTATCAATGTTGCAACACTTATAATGCAAGCTTATAGAAAAACTGTGTCTCAGTAGATACGTCCAGCATTTCAAATCGAGTAAAACCAGCATTGGTAGCTAGTGTCTTAGCCATTTCAAGTCCCATTACAGCGCCTAGACCAAGACCACCATCTGCCAGACTGATTGTCATACAATGTAGTACACTATATCCCCTATGGGAGCCAGCTGGATGCATTGATGATTCGGTTAGTAGGGTTATTATATATATATACATATATAGAGAGAAAGAATGGGAAAAACAGATATATATAGCTAGACTGATTGCCATACAGTGCAGTACACTATACCTTCTGTATGAGCCCACTATAAGCATAGGTGATTAGGTTATTAGGTTTATTATGCATAATAGTAATGTCAACACACTCTACCAATATTGTCCTTATCATCTATCGGTTTCACAGTCCCTCTACATTCACTCCATATTGACATTGCGCTGTACCATATAGTGCAGTATAGTATAGTAGAGTATATAGTATAATATAATACAATATATTCTAGTGTTTGTGCTTCTGCTTTTATAATTAATATGATATGGTGTGTTATCTTATACCATGTGTGATTGTATGATATTTAATATTCAACTACCCAGCTTTAACATAATTCCTGTAGTCATATTTTTATATCTTTAGAGGTACGATACATTACGACACTCATATTTTTACTATACACATAGTAAAAAATATCACTAAAACTCACTCATGCTGTCTCTATCATTCATCGGATTTACAGCCCCTCTGGGCTCACTCCACACCATTATAGAGTTCTGATCACGGAGACTCTCTCTGTATACATCAGTTACAATTTTAGTACAGTTTTTATGTTTACTAATTATATATTACATAACAAAATAAAATAGGAAATCCAAAAATTATTCGTTAAAATTCACTATACCACTGTAATTTGTTTCCAGTTATTATATCGCATTAACCCGAATAGAAATAAATATTAAAGTAAGTCGTGCATTAATATATTTCATTTACATACATACTTTATCCTAAACACAAACATAATACTATCACTACAGATTGTTATATATGCAAATATAATCACATAAGAGAAAAAGAGAGGATAGGATGCCATAATTTATATAAGGATATAATGCAAGGTATATTTAAGGTATAGTATACTACCTTAAAATCCTTAGAGTGCCAACAGGGTCCACCATGTCATGTATAGTGTCAAAGCAAAGCACAGCGTCAAACTTGTCTTGATCCTATTTATCAATGCGTATGTGTGTATGTATGTAGATATTGACACGTATTTACATGTATTAGCATAAAGTAATAAGTGCGTGCATATGTATTTTCTTTCATAAACATGATTAATAAATAAGTTACTATTCACTATAATAGAATATAACATGATATGATATAATATATAATAATATAAAATAAGATATGATAATATAATATAGTAAAATATAAATAAACATATGTAGGTGTAAGTTTATATAGGGGTTTGGATATACATGGAGGTATATGTATAGGTATTAATAGTATATTTTATGATATACATAATATTATATAGATAGAGTGAGATAGACATAGATATATAATAATACAGTAATATAGTAATATGGGCATTTAGTTAGTTGGTTAGAGTAATATAGATGGGCAGTACTGTATAACCTATATAAGGTGATTTACTTAGCACCACAGAAAAAAAGTCATAGGCTTAATGTTATTAATATCTTAATCAACATTTTTCCATTCTAATAAAAAAACCAAAGCTACAAGAAAATAAATAAATTCGGTGAAAATTATTGGAATAAAAAGATGCTATAACAAAGAATGAAACTAAATAACAGAGCATGTAGTTGAGAGAGTACAAAATATAAAATAGTAAGAGGAAACACAACAAGATAAAGGGAATTTACAAAAATGTGAAAGTATGAGAAGGAAAAATGGTTAAGAAATGGCTAGAAAGCAAGAGAAAACAAAATCACATTAGATTATTATTTATATTATTCTATGAGCTTACACAAACAAAGCTAGGTGCAAGAATGATATAGAGAGTGAACGAGAGAGAGAGAAAGAGAGTATGTGTCTTGATAGGAACAAAAAAGGTAGGCAGCCATGCAAACCTTCTTCAAGTAATCTTCTATAGGGTAACACTCGTACGTGACATTGGCTAGTCCTTGGGCCACCGTCCTCTCCCTATAGAGAGTAAGAGGTGATAAATATATACATATATACGAACCAATGTACACCAATGGTAATGAGACAGTAAACAAAATATTGATTAGGCAAATATATAGAAAAGACTACAACAAGAGTAACATATCTATACAATGCTATATACCAATTGATGATACTACTATATATTGACTAGTAGGATAGAATTTTAATAGCCTGGACCGTTTTTGTAGTAATTTCAAACAAGAAAGTCAGTAAGATGGCATGCCGAGAATAAAGGGAAAACGACCCCTTTATGTACTATATATGCCATAGTATAAGGCATAGTAGAATATATTATATAAATATAATATTGGTTTGGCTGTAAATAGAAGAAACGTGACATGTTTTTATATAGGCAAAAAGAAAAATAAATATAGAAACAATGTCTACAACCAGAAATTCAAGATTGCTTTACTGAAAGTAATTGGAAAACAACCCCCCATATGTACTACATATGCCATGGAATAGGATGTAGTACACTATATTATACACATTACATATCTACATCATTCCCCTGCTGTAAATAAAAAAACTTGTCGTATTGTTATATAAACAAAAGATAAAAAGACGTATAAAAATACATTTACAATCACAAAGACAGTAATGCTCTCTTTGTCTATTAGTTACCTGGCTATATTTAGACTAGGCATATGGCAATCTACACCAATAAAATGAGACTTAGGGAACTCTTTTGCCATGGCAATAGTGGATCCACCCATTCCACATCCAACATCCAATACACGTACTCCATTAGTCAGCATATCAATTAATCCTGTTAAAATTTAAATATATATTTTAAATGGTCAGCTAATAGGTTGTCCTTGTAAATGTATTATGTGTATTTCGTTAAAATTATACAGGCATATATATAAACATACATACATACAGAAAAACACACTATCATAAATATGAGTGAGTAATAAATCACAAAACATGATAATGTAAAGTGAGCATAAAATAATACAAAATAATACAAAATACAAAATAAAACATTTCTATCTAGTCTATATAGGCAGTTGAAGTTCAACCTTGCTAAATAGTTTTTAATCAGTTAGCTAATAGGTAGCCCTGTTACATTAATTTTTAATTGATAACTTAATGGGTAGCCCTGTCGAATCTGGCTGTGTGAACTTGAATGGAACTATTTTTATATATGAATGAGTGTATGGCAGCCCCACGCTAATGACGTCATAATTTATAACCTAATTGATATTAATATTATACCCATTATTGATTACAAAATAGTGTCTAATATACAATCTATATAAAAGGTTAAAGCTATTCCATCATATAATATAATGGAATTGGTACTCATGTTTGTATAAGTCAAAACACTGTCATACCTTATTTGCATGTAAGACATATTTATCAAAGAAAACCATTATTTTCCTACTAAATACTACCCTATACCTTCCTTTTTCTTTCTCCTAAGCATCCACACTTATATTTTTATTTTTATTTGTCTTTTATTTTTCAATTTAATTTTACTTTATTTTATTTTATTACTTGCTTAGATATATATTTATGTATAGTAAGTATCCTATCACATTCTTTCTTTCTATCCCATTTAAGCTTTCTACTTACGGGTAGTTTAGACTCGGCTAATCAAATACATACATGAATTCTCCGACTATATTTACATATATATCATATATTAATTAATAAATATAAAATATTTATGTGTGTAATGTATATTCACCCGTTTAATGATCAATAGAAAAACACACAAGACTGTGTTAAGTCTAGGCACTATCATACCATGCCATACCAAACTCTACTATAACATAGTCTACCATACAATACAATACAACAGCATAACATACCATAACAAAACATATTATTACTAAACTATATTAGTAAAGCCTTTCAGATATATAACAGTGGTATGCTAAAGAGTATAAGAAACTCACCTAACACCCCTTTGAAATATTTGGAAACGAGTTCATGCTTGAACATACTGTAAAGTATGATATTATACGATAGTAGTTTAGTTAGTGTTATATAGTGAAGTATTATATAGTATAGTGTTATATAGTATAGTGTTATATAGTATAGTGTTATATAGTATAGTGTTACATACTATATTGTTATATAGTATAGTGTTAGATAGTATAATGTTATAGGATAGTGTTCAATAATATAGTATTATATAGTGTAGTGCTAGATAGTATAAATGTTAAATGTTATATAGTATAATGCTATATAGTATAGTTTTAGATAGTATAATGTTATATAGTATAGTGTTATATAGTATAATGTTAAATAGTATAATGTTATATAGTATAATGTTATATAGTATAATTTTATGTATAGTGTTATATAGTAGTGTTATGTCTAGTGTTATATAGTATAGTGTTATGTAGTATTATGCTATATAGCACCCTGTACTATACTATATATTATAAAAACATACTCTACTGTATGTAAATGCATACCTGGCATTCATTCTCCCTATAGCATCATATGTGCCCAGGGCTCCATATACTTCAGGCCCCACTCCTGTACCTTCTTTGAACCCTTTCTGAATGACCTGGGGCATAGAAATAATGCAGGTAGAAGCAAGCTATAACACATACGGTTAGATATACAGTGTCTGTGTTTTGTGATAGGCATTTTAAAAACGTACGTGTTTAACTATGCATAGGTAATTATAATTTATTATTGTTATTATAATTATCCATTGTATATAATAGGAGAACATATATTACACTATACTATAGAAAATGATATATCCCATCTAATATTATACAATATGTTATATTGCACATCCTACATATTATTTATCATATGCACAGGATGATTATTGCATATATGTTGCATTATGCACATAATAGTAAATACTAAGTATGCAATATGTGTTAAATATAACACAATATCTATACGGAGATATTGTATTATCTTAGAACCCATGTTTTTCACTACGCTTAGATAAATTATTGTTTATTATTGTTACTACATTTGTTTGTTGTTGTAGAGAAAACACAAATCTTAATTAGTATAATGGAAAAGTGTTGGCAATCATTCTTCTTATTGGTTGGGGTCCTGGATCTAAAAGCATTGTTAAGTCACCTCACAAAGAAAAGTTTTTTATATAAGAAAGACATGTTAGAAAAGGGAATGTTTATTTCATTTAGGTATTTCTTTATATACCTATAGTTATTCAATATTATTAACAATTGCCATTATATATGTAGTCAAATAATAATAGCAATAACAATAATCATGATCATATCCTAGTCTGAAACAATAGTGCGTGCAATCTAAAATTGGCTCTACTTATTTTCAACATTCTATCTATATCCTATGCAAACGTATATATATATTATACATAATACATCACATTATATATATCTTGTCAAATCACATATATAAGATTGGTGAGAAAAACCTACCTGGAAAGTTGGCGATTTAAACACCTGACTATCCTCTTTTGCTAATAGCTGTATAATATAGTATAGTATAGTACAGCATAGTAAGAATGAGTAAACTGTTGCAACAGGACAAACATAGGGTAGACATGCACTGTATTTATTAAGCTTCTCCTGTGTCATTACCCTGACAATGACGCATGCCAGGTGGTGGGTTCTAGTGTAAGAAAAACTAGATGGCTCGTCTCAACCACACAACGGCTAATTTACATTCTTCTAAACACGTATTTTGCGGGGAGACTAAATTCGGATCAAACCATATACATAATATAATATGGTATACAGGAATTAATTTCAATCCGAATCATCACTACGTAGGTTTAATAGACAATTTCTACTATTTAATTTATAACAGATAATAAATAAATAGAATGAAAGTCATATTCTAATACAAATAAATAAATAAATAAATAAATAAATAAATAAATAAATAAATAAATAAGAATCATTGTGACGGATCACACATTTTCCAACATATACGCGAACGTATATAAAATAGATATATATTTAACGAATAGATATAGGAGGATTAAACACACGAGTCAGCCAGAGAGTTAATGTGTGGACGTGTTTATAGTAAGAAAAAGCCATGTAGGAGGGGATGGTTATGCTGTGCTTGACTTAGACGGTATAACCAGTTATAAAAATAGGTATGACAAATAGATTATTATGTTTACATTGTATTTTGTCACATATCAATGTTTTAGTTGGTGATAAGATTAGTTAAATATTGCACAACCTTTATATTGTAATCAGCCATCCCCAATGGACATCTACTGGCTTATATCAACTCTAATAAAGTATATAAGCTGAGGGGCCCAGACTGACTCTGGGCATGTGTTTTTGTTCATAAGGATAGTGTATGAATTTTTCTAAGTATTTAATTCTATATCGGCTCGGACTAAGTGTGTTGGATTTCGGAGTATATTAAAAACAGATAATTGAGTAAATTATTTGTCACATAGAAATATTCTATGATTAAAATGAGTATTGAATAAATGCAAAATGAAATAAAAATTCATTCGATAGTCTAAATAGGCTACAATATATATATATACACAATTACCTCATTCTGGGCATCTGTCATGAAATAGTAATCCGTTTTAGAATCATACTCTATAAAATGCATAGCTGTTGCTGCCTTACACCACTCCAACACATAGCGCTCATTCAGTCCCGTTGTCATAGCAATAGTGGTTGCAGTGGATGGTCCTATCTTGACAATTGCCTTAAATAAGCCACATACATCTCCTATATATCCCTATATATATATATATATATGTGTGTACAATTATTAATAGGGAAAGGTGTGATTGGATGGTTTAGATAGCGTATCAAATCATACTATACTTTACTATATTACACTATATTATCATATTCTAATAAAATATATTATATTATATTATACTACCATATCATATCATACCATATACTAATATACTATACTATACTATAACATACTGTACTCTACTATCATATCGTATACCAACTATTCTGCGCAATGTTATTAACTAGTAATAACATTAATTATTCACAATTCCGTCTACCAAATTAGCTTAGGAAAAGACATTTCCCTGCGTATTACTTAAACCAATGTCATAACAATAATAAGAAAATATACATTATCAAAAGTGCTGCAACGATGGCGGCTCCAACAAGGGAAATAATCTGATATACTGTAAGATACTAAAGTAAAATATCACAGGCTACTCTATCATACAACACAATATACACAATACAATATAAGCAATCTAACATTGTATCATATACTATCAACGTACTGTAAAAATGTTGATACTAACAAATAAAATATAATATGATATGCTATACGATACTATAGGAAAATAGCACAAACTACAATATATATATACAATACAATATATACAATATAATATCATACCATATACTATCGAAGTGTTGTAAAGATATTGGTTCCAACACAACTTTAATTATCAACGGGAAAAATGAAAACTCATAAGAACCAGAAAAAAAAGGAACAAAGCTCTACCCTAAGATTCATAGAAACAGGAGAAAAAGTAAAGAAAGGTTGGTGTATACTTCACCTATTACAAAGAAAAAAAAAAAAAAAAAAAAAGGACTAAGAAAAACCGTTATGATTAAGGGATAAAAAAAATATAGGAAAAAACATTACTAGATGTACTAGAGGAATGGAGAGTAATTGGGGTGATAGATGGGAAAGGAAATGACTTGAGAAGAGGGATGTTCAGAAGGTTATTGAATGCCTTAAAACCTGATAGGAAAGGTGTAAAATACTGA
>NAOQ01000655.1:8918-30784 GCA_002751075.1 Ichthyophonus hoferi
ACAATACAATACAATACAATACAGAATACAATGGGTATGTCGTGGTACTAATCCCTTATCCAATTGTAGACAACCACTTAATAATTTTTAGCCATTGGATCTCCTCTCCTTATGTATAATTATTGGCCTATTCCCATCAATAGAAGCACTAATAAACACTAATAATTAATAAAGTCAGAAATATATACTAATCATATTAACCCACCTCTCAGCTAATTGCATCACTATGGCAACCGTGGTAGCAACCAATAGTAATGGAGGACACATAAACCCGTAAGTCAAAGACTGAGCAGCTAACATAGCCAATTGCAAATGGGAGTCATTGCACTGGTTGTAATTAGGACTGTGAATCTTTTGGCCAATACTATGGGCGATTTCGGCCTGTAGATATAACCAGATAATTAATTAAATAATTAATGTCTGGCTTATGAGTGGATATTTATATAGCTTATTTTTTAATCGTGTTAAAACGAGTAAAAGAAGAGTAATAATTGATTAATTGCTTCGTGTTGAATCTAGTAATACTTACATAGAGTATAATATCATATAAAATACTAAATTATAATGTAATAAAATATTATACAAAGCAATATAGTATAATTAATTTCTTACACCAGAACCAAGGCAAAGTCAGCTGCCAATTACCTTAATGGCAATTAAGATGTCATCCTTTTCCTCTTCTTTAATTGATCGTTTATCATAGCTAATCATATGGCGAGGGTTCCATAGACCTTTCACTCTAGTCACCTGACCTTGAAATACTTGAGCGCCATTGGTTCCCCATCCCATGACCCATGATCTATGGGGATAATGATAGGATAACCTAGGAGAGACAAGATAGGAATGAGATAGGGAAAGGGAGAGGAAGAGGGAGAAAGACATGGAGAGAAACTTACCATGCAGACCCGTAATTATAAGCAACATCCACTAAAGAATAGCACATAAAATATAAAGTCATGTGCAGCATAAACCAGGTAGAGCGCCAATATGATTGGTTCATATTATCCAATCCATCCACACAGAAATTCATTATAAGGCCCAATGGGAACCCTAGAAGGGGGGATATATTATGGGCTAGTATGACGTAAATTTGACGACTTTCTTGGTGATTGGGTAAACTAACACTGATCGCATTAACCTTTCCCCTTTGATTGGTAGTTATTTTTATATCGGTTTGGCTGAGATTTTCTTCATTTATCGATCGAGATCTCCAAGTTAAAAACCACTCTAAGCACCCTAAATTGATTTTGGTTGCAATCACGGATCTCATTGGCATGCCAAATATGGACAATCCGGGTAACTGTGAGTGGTGGAAATATGGATTAGAGTATATATGAAGATAGATAGATGAATACAGGTTATGTATATAAAAATAGCAGTGTTTATGGGTAAACAAGTAAGGATCTATCTACCATGAATTCAAATAGTAGTAATAAAAATAAAAGTAGTACTAGTAGTAATAGTAACTAAAAGTAGATACATACCAGCCAGTCTATCCAAGACTCGCACAACCATTGGCCCATTATACTGGTTGCCAAGGTACTAGCCACTAATCGCACGAGTTCTTCTGGTCCTGGAACGTAATAGGTCACATCTACCAAGGGGGCAGCCTCTCTTTCAGATAAGTTACTACGCTTTAAAATGGCCTCCTATAATTGGGTGATTTAAAAATGTTAAAATTTAATTTTAAATTTAGATGTTAAAATTCCAACTCACTATTTTTATATTATACTACAAAATTTAAGAATTAATCTTTAACATGAACCAATTAACATCCATGAAGATTTTAACTCGAGCCAATTATTGGTACAATATTAATTTAATCTATAGTAATAATCACATTAACCTACCTTTACACTCTGATCTAGTCGATAAAACTCCAGCTCTGCTGGTGATATGGTTTTATCTGATTGGTAATTTTTATCTAATGAGAAGGCCGGTTGCCATGGTTTCCTGACTCGGCACCAATACCATAGCAGGGCTACATTCCAGCATGTAGCCCAGGGAAATAGTCTCCACCAGTGAGAAGAGGTGGCGGTGGAGGAGGGGACTGGGTATCCATAGGAACCACAACACACTAATAGACAGCAGGTAGTAACCACTAGGAAGCCAGTTAGGTAGCCCTGCGAGGAAATGAGATAGCTGATTCGTTCACCGAAATATCTATGACGTAGGAGATATAATTAGGAATTTGTTTTAAAAGTAATTATATATATAATGGCGGCTAGGTATTGGACAAATGGAATGTTGAATAGTAGGTGTATGCTAATCACAGTGTGTAAGCGTCTACGTATATATAATAGTATGATACCATAATACCATAGTAGCACAATAATACCATATTATAATAGTAGAATAATATAATAATTAAATAGTAACTTAATACAATAATACAATAATACAATAATATAGTAATACAATAATGCAATAATATAGTAATACAATAATGCAATAATAGAGTAATACAATAATGTAATAATATAGTAATACAATAATGTAATGATATAGTAATATAATAACGTAATAATATAGTAATATAATAATGTAATAGTATAGTAATACAATAATGTAATAATATAGTAGTACAATAATGCCATAATATAGTAATACAATAATGCAATAATATAGTAATACAATAATGCAATCATAGAATAATACAATCATATACTAATACCATAATACCACAATGCATTAGTACTATCCTATAAGCCCCTCCTTCTTACCTCTCTACCTGGATCCTATGACTGTCCTCCTCCTCCTCCCAACCAATCATGGACCCTTTATAAAGTGCATCCTCTACCTTGGGTAATAGACATACGTCGTGCTGGATCAATAACTGAGCCTGATAAAGAATAGGTTTGATAGGTTGAATATCATACCATAGATTAGTCTGTTTATTTAAACTAATATATGATAGATTGCATAATGGTACGATAGTATGATAATATAATAATAAATAATATAATAATATAATGATATAATAATTAATAGTATAATAACATAAAATTATAATGAATGTTAGAGTATACACTATAAACTCCTTAATTAATAAAAAATGATTGGCTCTTTTTAACAAAAAATTAAAAATTAAAACTTACATCGGCAGCCTGGCAAACACGTGCTATGTCTTCTAATTCCTCGGATATTATTGGCCGATCAGATTCCAAGGCAACCAATACAATCCGTTTACTCTTACATTCCATATTTCTCTGAGCCAATAACATCGCTTTTTTGCCTGTAGATTGAACTAGATCTGGTAAAGGTTCTTGAATGGTTGGCTGAGATTGGAGATGATCTAGATGGAGAAAAGGTATCAATAGATTATATAATATAACTATAGCATAGATACATATATTAATAGCATATATTCTCTAATAATAAATTATAAGTGGAATATAAGTAAGGGATAATGCTATCTTAAACTAATAATAGTAAATGTACATGCATACAGAGATTACAGTATTGTTCCAATATATATAATTATGACTATAGTTTCATTTTCTATACCAAATACTCTCGAATCATTGGCATATTGCTTGCAAAATAAAGTAATGCAAGTGTATGTATGTGCTTATGTATATATATATATATATCAGCATATAACTAGAAAGAGCTCTCAGACCTCATAAATAAATACAAACCTATACCAAAAAGTTATGATGTAGAGAAAATGATTAAGAATGGAATAGGTAAGGCATACATGAATAGGTATATATGTGCATGTTAGTGTGTAGATTAATAATTAAACTTATATATATAAAGATAGAGAGAAGGAGAGAGAGAGAGAAAAAAAAAAAGAAGAAAAAAAAAACGTACTATATCACACATAACATGCGCGTGTGAGTTAACAAGAGAAGGCAAATAGAATATAAGTATAGGCCACCCTATATCCTATATATATCTATATTTCCATTTCTATTCCTATACATACTATTGCACTATTAATTAACCAATTTCAAAGAATACAACAGAGATCTTTAATAAATTACATTATAATCACATTAACAGTAATAATAATTATTTTTATTGTATTGTATTGTATTGTATTGTATTGCATTGCATTGTAATATATTATAACCTAATCTAATATAATTTATTTCATATCGTACCTTTCTCTCCCTCTCTTTCCTCCATATGTTTTGCTATAGCGTACCCTCTAACTAGCCCTCTCTGCATTGATGATTGCAGTTTGAGATTCATAAGCTCGCGTGGTGTACTTCCTAATACTACATTATCACTATTATTATCATTATTATTCCTTCTCTCTATTGATGTTTTTAAGGCACTTTTACTTCCATGTTCTTTTATTGGTATATTATTATTCATTTGAAAAAAAAAAAAGAAAAAAACATATAAATGTATATATATATTACTGTTATAGTATATTTTGGTATGGTATGTTTGCCTTATATACCTATTGCT
The DNA here is from genome assembly GCA_002751075.1 of Ichthyophonus hoferi. NCBI lineage: Eukaryota > Ichthyosporea > Ichthyophonida > Ichthyophonidae > Ichthyophonus > Ichthyophonus hoferi. The sequence goes on from NAOQ01000655.1 coordinate 13,341, forward strand.
TAGGTGTCAAATTAGATGGAAATGTTAATTGATTTGCTATTAATCATTATTAGCAAAAATAAATAACATACGTAGCCAATAAAATCGCTGTACTGTGCCAAAGTCTTGCATAGTATCCAATACAAATTGCTAAATCTAGATATGAAAATATGTGTCCTGTCCAATAATAAACTAGATAGGGCACAGCGCATAATTGGCACAAATAAATACCAACCAGAAAATTGAACAATATACAAAAATAATAATAGACTTGAAAGATTATTATATAATGGTTCTCTATGTATTAAACTTCTTTTGTTTTTTTTTTTTTTGCAAATTATATAGATATATATAATTCTAATGTTGTATGCTTGGTATCTATTTGTAGTAGGCTATAGAACATAATAATTTTAATCAGCAAAATATTAAGATAAAATCATATTTGACACTAATATAAAATATAGTGAAGACAAAGAAATGAAAGAAAAATATATTAATATATTTATTAGCTGTATATAATGTAATTTTTGACATGTGCAGATATCCCAATTGTGACATAATTTACTTAGTATTGTAAATATGACTAGTATATGTTGTACTGAGTTCTATTAGATAGTCTTCGTCAGGTAAAGGGCAGACTAAAGGTCTAGTTATTTGCTATTGAATCTCTCTCTGTTGATCAATGGGTATAGAATATTTTAGCTTCTTACTCAGCGATATATTTTATATGTAATAACTGTGATCTAATTGTGGCTGCGTGTGTATAGTTATAGTATTATTATTATCAGAAAAATCAGCACTAGACTTAACTAGTTGGTCTTCTAGTAAAGTATCTGGATTATCTAATTCAATTTATTTGACAACAATAGACATAATATGAAACAAACCATAAAACACAAAGATTGAACAATAAATATTGACGACCGAGAGCCATCAATTTTGATAACTGAACAAAAAAGTTATTGGTTGTTTTTGTTCCTTTTATACACTTTCCAATCTCATTCTGAAAATTCATTTCTAAACTAATATATCCTTACTAGAGCTCTTTAGCAAACTATCTTATTCGTGTAACTGCTTAAATACTATGTATTGACAAATCAATTGACCAGGTTGAAAACATCACGCAATTAACTAATATTGAACCGATCATTTAACTGCTTGCTATCGGACCGTTATTGTAATGGCGCATCAAAAAGCTGTCTTATTGGTTAATGATTGCATGCAATAGGAAACACTAAATTGTCATGGCCTATTATTGAATAATTATATTGTTCATGAATGAGTCAAAAATAGGCACACCAAATCACTGGGTAGAAAAATTCCAGTATCATTGGTGAGGCCGAACACAATGAGTATCTACACTCAAGCCATAAGAAGAGCTTTGCATAATATATATATATATATATATATTTATTGTTATTGAAAACATTACTAGTATCTGTTGTACTAAGTTCTATCTGGCTGTTGCTGTCAGGTAAAGAGCAGGCTGAAACTCTAGCTAGTTGCTGTACTATTATTATCAAAAAAAAAATCAGCACCAGACTTAACTAGTTGGTCTTCTAGTAAAGTATCTGGATTATCTAATTCAATTTATTTGACAACAATAGACATAATATGAAACAAACCATGAAACACATAAATCGAACAATACATATTGATGACTGAGAACCATCAATTCGGACGGCGGAGAACAATATTTTTTATTTATTGTTTTTGCTCCTTTTATACACTTTCCAATCTCATTCTGAAAATTCAATTCTAAACTAATATATCCTTACTAGAGCTCTTTAGCTGCTTACATACTATGTATTGACCAATCAATTTACCAGGTTGAAAACATTACACAATTAACTAATACTGAACCAATTATTTAACTGCTTATTATTGGACCGTTAGTGTAATGGCGTATCTAAAAGCTCTCTTATTGGTTAATAATTGCACATAATGGGAAATGCTAAATTATCATGGCTTATAGTATTTAAGTATTGTGACAATTCTATGGGTCTATCGCAGTTGGGTCTCTGAGACCTATCGTGAATAAGATTAGCTGATAGCAATATTGCAATCAGCCCATTTAGGAGAATGAATACAACAACTATACAGATGTTAACCGCAATTGACACATTCGACCAAAATTGGAAAAGTATAAATGAAAGCGAAAATAACCAATAAAGGCCTCATGGCTCGCACATACGCGGCCTGCGGCATCTTTGAATTTAATTATATGCATGTGGTAAACACATCGTTATTGTATTATCTAGTCCACTCGCATACGATAATCAGTATCCAGATCTCTTGCTTGTTCAGAAGTCAGATTACTACCGTCAATTACCTTATTAAGAAAAGATCCAACAATCCTAGTGGGTTTCTGATCTTTCATGACGTGTATTATTAGCCAATAAATATACATCACAAACCCCTAGAAGGCCCATTAGTCGAGTATGGTGGTGTTGATTCTTCCAAGAATACATAACTATACATACACGTAGTCACAATTACATAGATTTCAGTTACATGTTATATTTGCAATACATTGCCATGTAAAAAGCTATGTAGAATAATAGCTAATCCAAATATTTATAATTGGCTCCATTTAAGTTATTGAACTTAGCAACGTTAACTAGGAAGTTAGTACTGGTGATAAACAAAGTATAATAGAAAACAAAACTCAATAATAAAGGGGGTCGTTCACGCATATGTGGCCCCTGGCACACTTGAGTATATGCGGTAACCCTGTGTGCCTGTGTACATATATACTCACACAAAAACTTTGCATTCATTTAGTATTTGCTAAACAACATCATAATGCATATATATACATAGTCCTATTATACAACACTCAATTGGAGACCCCGAAGCCTGTGGCAGCCGCTAGAACTACCACAAATTGCCAGGATTCAAATTCACTTGGAGTTTGAACTGTTCCAACATGTTTTTCCAATGTATGCTCTATCCCTTGGTAGTGACAAGGTCCATGACATCTCTTATAAGTGTTTTGGGGCTACGTGTTGCAGGATTGTAAAACAAAACCTTTATATCTGTAACTTGTTAAATATATATATATGACTGAATTAAGGTTAGGAGATAAAGGTTTTATTTTACAATACTGCAACACGTGGCCCCAAAGCACTTATAAAAGATGGTACTCATATTGTCACTACATAGGTTGAAAAAACATGTTGGAGCAGTACAAACTCAATGTGAATTTGAATCCTGGGCACATAACCCTTTAACGAATTACAGTAATTTAAATTTTGTGTAGAAGTATCATTGGCTGGGCTAATAACAGACAAAATACTTAATGCTGATCCGCTTTCAATAGAAGACTATGTAGAGACAGTTGTATATGTTGGCTTTATTTCTAGATTTCTATTACGATTATACTCAGCTATTATTAAAGGAGGAATTCCTATTTTAGTTTGTTTAGGTGCGATAGTGCTAATGGTACAGTGTGTTCGATCAGTGAGGGGTACTATATTTGTATGTTTGTAATGTGTGTTGTTGAACTCAAAAGTTACTAGCCGATTCTTAGTGCTATTGTTAAGAGAAAGATGCTCAGAACATTGGCGCTTATTTGTAAGTGTTAGTATTGATCTAGACATTACAATAAAAGATACGATGATTATATAGTACAGAACAAGTATCTTTTAATCATTACGATAAATTATATAGATATATATATATATATATAAGAAATTCAAAGCTCTGTTTATAATGATTAAAAAGCCATTACGCGTGTTTACTATTAGTCATTTCCATTGCTTTTATCCTTTCCGCAACATGCGCTTATCACGAGTGTCAATCATAATTCGATTCAGCAATGGGACTGATTGTAAAAATACCTGTTCACAGAAGACCACCGAGGGCCATTAGAATTGTCTTACTTTGTCTAAATGATCTAATGCTATTGTGTCCTAATCTGATTGGCTCTATAGCTAATTATTTCATTTAATTCAATGCTCACTCAATTCATAGAATTATGATAAAAATAATAGAGCATGACTTCATCTTCCTCTTGTTTTTCAGAACTTATACTGAATAAAGTTATTATCTCATTATTTAATGCTTGGCTTGGAAATGCATTTTCCATTCGTAATAGATGAAATAATAACTACAACATAGTAAGATAATAATTGTAATACAGTTGAGATAATAAATATAACAATAGCAGATCGATATAATAATTGCAAAACAATAGGATAAATATGTTTTTACAGAATTTTATCCATCTCAATAGTTACTGTAACTATCCATCCTATTACAGGGCCAGATCCTTGGCACTAACTACTAACCTATATCTGTAGGTTAACCCAGAATTTATTTTGACACATGGTGTTGAAACTTTGGCAGTTCCTTGAACTATGGTCACTTTGATCTTACTGATTACCTTAATTAAGTTTTGCAGACTTCAGTAATAATATCTACATTAAATATTGTCTATCATCTTTGGATCTAATTACCAAAAGGTCTAGTACAGTTGTAGTACATCTTTCTAGTGTCCTATAAATCTGACTATATGAGATCACTTTAATGGTCACCAATAATCATTCATATAGAGTTTTCTCTATCTTATCTTTAATATGACTAAATATGACTTGCATTACTTTTTACCCGTCGTATCTTCATTAAATTTCTTAAATTTTTATTGGTAGTCAACCTCTACAATTATTTAATCTCCTTAATATGGTTGGATGTAATGGACCAAATTATAATCACTCACAATTACCTAATTAAATTATCTATGTGTGACAAATGTACCAGTAAATGATAGTCTAACAATTATCCATAGGTATGCACTAACCTTCTAATTATAAGTACTGCCATCATAGGCTTAGTTATAGGAATATTAATGTTCCAATGTCTCATGCCGCTTAGAGCTATATTACAATAAATACAATATGATTATAAGCAGCAACTCATAAACTGGTTATATGCAACAAAATTTATTCTAAGTACCTAGATTGCAGTGCTGTAATGTCATTGCTAGAGGATGGGAAGAAAGGATCCGCATTTCTTTGCACATTTTACAGGGAGTGGTCCAGAATCAATTTATTTTCATAAGATATTTTCTTGGATGGGATATAGATAGAATTATCTATTAACTTTAGCCTTGGTAGTAAACGTCTCACCCATGTTCAGGGTGGCAGATAACTACTGCAAGTAAAGAATTTGGAATAAATACAGTATAGCTTTTATTCGGTATCCCTACAAAATAAAGAGTCCCCAGTATGTCTCGGACAGAATTTTTATATACTTTTTGTTGCAAAGCCGTTAACTATGAATGAACGCGTAGTTCTGTTATTGAGCAGATCATTAAATGATCGGTCCAATATTAGTTATATAATTGCATAACTTCCCCAAACAGGTAAACAGATTTGCTGATACATTGGTATGCAAGCGTTCAACTATATAAATATTAAATTTTCTGGGACTATAACTACTAAATAAAAAAAGATAGATATAAAACATTGGTATAAATTTGGGCATAAATACCCACAATTACTTAATATACCACAATTCACAATCTAATCTCCCAGATATTATAAATGCTCTAGGACTCAAACTATTATACAATAAAAGAGCAGAGAACAACTTAAATAATTTAACATGATCACAAAACCTGGCAATTTTATTCAGTCAACGATTACAAATGCCAAAAACACTTCATCCCAGCCCTACATATATCCACTAACCTCTACATTTGGAGACACAATTTTATTACACCTACACACTGTCTTCAAATGTACATTCATATCAACAGTTCAAGCTTTAAAGTGAAACCAAGGTAACGTGCAAAACAACTGGGAAACAGCCACATATTACCTCAGCCGTCAACCGTCAGACACCAGCGCCCAGAGCCAGAGCCAGAGCCAGAGCTATCAGGAATATTTAACATATAGTGTGGTTAGCTGTCTTTCTTTTTTTAAAATTAAGTGCCATGCCACAGTCATTTCTGAATGTCATTAGGAATTATCCAGCTTAGTGAGCAACAAACCTGCAGCCAAGTAGTCATCACCGTACTAAGGTTCCTTTCATATTCTTTTTCATATTTTCTAAGTCCTAGGGGAAACAATCCGCTTATCGGACAATTCCAGTGGGTCTCTGTGAGTTGGATTAACCAATAGTAATATGTTCTAAGTCATTGTATGAATTGATTGAATTTGTCAACATTATATAATCAAGCACCAAAAAAATAGTAATACATAGCAAATATAATATACCATGGAATACATACATATGTAAATGTAATATACGTAAAAAAATAAACTATAACCGTACGGTGAGCGAGACCATCATGAATATTTCGAGCATTAATTACGTGCATAATTTTACTGTAATTTGCACAATATTACATATGTATGCAATTGTTAGCTTACGTAATTTTATTTTTTCAAAGCTAAAAACTTATCTTACATGTGTCTTTGTTTTTGGTTTTTATTGAATATTTTGAGGATTCACATATTAAAGCTTAAAATTCCTACTTTGAAGAAGACAAAGACATCAAAAAATTTAATGTATTTTTTTTTGTAAAATCTTTATATATTTGGGAAATGTTTCCATATATTTTTAAAACCTTTTCACACATTTCCGAGATCTTAACATACATTTCCAAAACCTTTCCACGTATTTCCGAAATACCCTTTCAGATCCTAGAGAAAATTAATTACAGTATGTGTTTACATAGCTATCGCAAGATGACATTTTGTTGATAAATTTAGATGACTCCCAATATATACAGAAATTAGTAACTTTGTATCTATAAAAAACTCTAGTATATATAAAAGATAAATGAGGGGCACGAAAAATGTTACGAGATGGGCATAAGTAAATCACATGATAGTCGGTGTTCATATTCTAAGGGTGTCTAGAGAAAAGTTGGCTCTAGTTGCAATGTGAGGCAAGAGATGATTGGTTTGGCCCTAGGTATATCTATGTCGATCCTATGCACTGGGCTATGTCATGCTTTTTGTAAATATATCGTGGCTTCCTGATTACTTTTTTTCCTTTTCTTAGACCAGCGTGAATGAATGAGTGAGTCACCTTATGATTAATAATGATGATTTATAAATAACCATTGTGCATATTTATATGTATATCTGTATGCATATATGTATGTATACGTGGTTACATGATTAATCAAAATCTTGTCCCGCCAAAATCTATCTGTAATATAAAGGATAATTATTAGTAGATTTGTTTAGCACGATAAAATATTTGTGCACTTGTATGAGGTAAATATCTCGAAATATTTTCGGTCTGATGAATTGCAATTTTGGTATCTTCCGTTGAGTCTATTCCAATCTTGGCTCTTTTAGGATCTACGTAAGAAAGTTTTCAAAATGTATAATTTGGTCTGTAGACGCATAAAACACATCCCCATTACATATGCATTTCATATATTATAATAGAGTATAGTAAATTATGTTATGATATGTATTGAAAATAATAAGTAGAGATACAGGCGTTCCTGTGGTCTATATTTGTTTGTAAAGAGAGGTAATATCGAATTAAGGGTCTTTTTAACGTCCCCCTTTACATAAACGAAGTACAGATATGCTAAGATCCATTTTTATTATTAAACAAGTCAGAGGACTGGTCTTGGGCAGGATGTCTAAACATTGAGTTATTTGAACTCAAAACATAGAAATGCTATAGCCCAGATGTACTGTATCGGCAATTTGCTGCAGTGCGTTGCTAACGTGTGTTCAGAGTTGCACCCCAATTGATAATTGCGATTATGCTATCTAGTTGATTAGATGAATGGCTAATTTTATAATCTGTCCGATATCTTATACCTAGTTACATCCTTGTGAAAATACCTAAATTTTAGCTTTTTTATTAGAAGCAAGATCTAACCCATATCGAGCAATTGGTTGTGGAGAAATGATTCGTAGGGTTGAAGCTTGTTCACTTTTATGAGGTAAATTTCTCAAATCATTTTCAGTCTGCTGAATTGCAATCTTGGTATCTAACATTGTCTAGTCTATTACAATCCCGGCTCTTTTAGAATCTATAGTATTGACAGAGATAGATAGATCCCTTGTCTTTATCTACAGTACTCGTGGTTTGTAGGATGTATGCATGTTCTCTGTGGACACTACTATTTGTTGGTCTGAATCTTACTTCTGCTTAAGCTTTCTTTTGTGTGGTCATAGTCAGCTGGTTGTTGTATATCTCTGATTGGGTGCCTGCCAGTCAGATTTGGTTTATTAATTTTGATACTTCCGGTAAGTCATGATCCCATGTTGCAATTGATACTTGCAGTTACTAACGTTATCACTTCTGATCACAATGTCAAATACAAAATTGATCTCAACACATTCCCATTCCCAACATAATGGACAACAATGTAAAGCGTTCTTCCGTTGAGCAAGAATGCTTAAGTAGTTCAGATATTTCTTTATAAGCGGAACCAAGGCAATGCACAGAGTACAACCCCATTCCATATCACATATCACCTCAGTAGCCAATCGCCAGACGCTAGATGCCAGAGCCTAACAGAGTCGGAGCAAATGCCAGAGCCAGAGCCAGAGCCGGAGAGAGCCAGAGCTAGAGCTAAGAGACAGAGGTAGTGCCTGTGCCAGACCCAATAGGAACATTACTCTAATGCAGTTTGGTCAAATGCCTTTCGCCTTTTTCACATTGGGTGCCACGCCACAGTTAACGGTCACATCACATGTAGTTGCGAAAAATAGTTGGTGCAAACTATTGGTGTTAAATGCTAATTTAAGATGATCGATCAAAATTTAACCAGCCAATGGTAGAGGTTTCACGACCATTGCTTAGACATCTACAAAAGTCTTGCCGACTAGTTTAATACTACACACTAAAAATATATCGTAGTATACCTGTACTTTGTGCATGCAAGGGGAGACGTTGAAAAACATCTTATTTTAATATTTACTTTCCTTATAAAAGACTATAGGTCACAGGAACGCTTATATCTCTACTTATTATTCCAACATCGTCCACCCTTCTCACCTTCCAAAATTATATCATGGGCACAAAAAGCATGGGAAAACATCAAAGATATCTCCCTGGTTCCACGAATAGCCTTCAGCTACATGATCCGAGCCCACTGTTGCCTCAAGGTCGGCAGAATTCCTGCAAGCCTTCAGGCCCCCAATCAGCCGTATAGACCTATCAACATAGTTGTAGGCATTCTCATTTTCTGGATTGGAGTTGTTATTAATAAGTTTTTGCACAAGGGTATTTATTCCTTTCTTATGGGCATGGTTCACCCCAATTCGATGTAGCATACAATGGATGGGGGCTTCTAAAGAGATCTGTCCCTTCTCACAGGTGTCTTGGTCCAATGAGGGGAGCATGAACCATCTGGAAACTGGTTTTTGTAAAGTGTAATACACCTCGCAAAAATTATTTCCAAGTAATAAAGAACATAAGTAACAATATGTGTGTACTGTTAACCTATAGCCCTATCACAGTCAGTTTCCTAATTATGTGTATTAACTGCCCCTAAATGTCACGTAGACTGTGACAATATTCAAATTAAACTACTTAAATCAATTTGACACCAATTTATGACGCAATTAAACCCATATCTTGGAACATGTTTGAGACCGGTTTATATACCATTACTAAGCTTAAAATCAGATACGATCAAATACGATAAGGATAGTGCATTATGAATAGATTGAAATTGCCGCAAATGAATTTTATCTTAAATAAATCTCACCACATATTATACCACATTCTACTACATATTCGAGCAATCTGGTATGTGACAATATATAACTAAAAAAGAAAGGAGATAATAGTCAATGAATAGTTAATTAGGTCCAAACTTGTATATAAAAACATAAAATTCAAACCCCAGCTTCCAATTATTACAATTTTTTTTATTAAAAATACTATGTTATTGAGTAGAAAGGTGCTTAGACAATTGATTAGTTATCATCCATCACCAGGCTGAGAACATTTTAAAAGAAGTTTAAATACTTATCATCTATTTATTGTATCAGTCTCCAGCAATAGAAATGTTAGTAATTTTTATCGACAGCGATAAATTAACCTTATAAAACCTCGTAATGTTATTGGTTACAAAGCTAATAATAACATTCGCATAAAAAATAGAATAACTAATGGTAAATTATATATTGCATTATATTATAACATATATTAATGTATTATAGTATATTATATTATATAAAATTAAATAATATTACATTTCTATGGTAGTTATAATTAATTTAAACTACATGCCAGTTTGTCAAGTTTAACTATTCCAACCCTGGCACTATAATATTCGTTTATGTTTGGTCTGTGAAATAGACCAGTTTATCTAATCATTGGCCTCCATTTGTTTATGTTAGATTTTAGATATAAACAGAATATTTATGCACGTAGAGATAGTACTATACTATTATTATTTTTGCTTTATCATAGATACTAAATATTTCACCTTAACTCGACTTAAAAAATTCTTATTTTTCACTTGGCGATGGCTCGAAATTCTGTTCCTGCTTCACTCTCGCTCAAAAGCTTGCGAGTGAAAGACCATTTCCCTACTTCGGTACGAATGCGTTTTTTTTTTTTTTTTGTTGTTGTTGCGAACACTACATGGAAAAACATGGTTAGAAATATACCATTACCCTGCTTTTCACTCAGTTTCATTGAGTTAGATTACCATTATCTTCTCTGACGACTACAATATATTATATTATAATTTTAGTTCTATCTTCATGGTCTTTAAAAAACATGTGTAATATATTTGACTACTATAATCATAGCACTTTCAATATGTATTCATCAGTTGTTTAATAATATATATGCATGTACTTATGTGTCATAGTAAATACACCTTTTCTCTATATCCTTCACAGTATAATTTCTCTTGGTTGGAATTTTTTTTTGTCCTTTCTCATTATTTCATGTCTTATAATATATGTATCTAGCACGATATAACTTGTATTATTATTACTATATACTCGTATACTCATTAATATATTTATTAGTCAAATTTTTCTTTCCATTATATTTATTTTCTAAACATCATTCACCCATGCTGATCTGTCTATTACATTTCTCCTATCACTCTTCTCTTCGCGGCTTATAATAGTATTTCCTCCTTTTGTATCATAATACTGTAAGGAGTTTCCTTTACAATACATGTCAAGGGATTTTTTAATAATAATATATATATATTTAAGTACTACCATGGCTGTAGGGTAATGTTAATCAACTAATAAAAAAAGTAGGTGTAGGAGCGCTCATGGCAACAGCCGCACATATATTATGCTATTATTTTGCAGGTTTTATTGCTATTTTTAATGTGGGTTTGTATATGTATGTTAGTATATTATTTCCATTCACTGGTTTAATAGATATATTAACCATAAGTAACCGTCAGGAGATAACCCTTTTCTATACTAATTAATTAATTAGTAATTAATAAGCATTATAAAAATTACAGATTTTCAGAAACAATTAAGTGGCCCAATAATATTTATATTTTGTCGAGATTTTCTATTTATTTAAATAAAAAATAAATCTGACTAATTAGGATTAGTTAAGGTATTCAATAGCATTTCACTTTTTATTTTATTAACCTTCAACATGGGGTTTTCCACAGGTTCCTACGTCTTTTCATTGGGTGGAAGGGGGATCGGCGGTATATTTGATTGGGTCTTGGTCACAATGGAAGGATTATACACCAATGGTTTGTCACGTAGCTGAAAATGGGTAATTAGCTGCTATGGTTACAATCAGTAAGATGTAGCCATTAAATGGTATGAGATGCTTGCATTGGTACCTGTACCTTTTATACCTCTTTGTGAAGTTGAGCCAATACAAAACTGTATACATTAGGGTGGATTAGATATTATTTATAGTATGTTAATAGGTAGCTTATATCAACCAGGGTAAATAGTTTCATTGCAATACTCATAATTTACTGCATTCCTTGTATATAATAACCGGAGTATATATATATATATATTTATCTTATGTCTAATAAGCATATATATACACACATATCTGTATATATCGTTATATGAATATTTCTCTCCCAATCAATCTAACTGATTATCTCTACCCAATTGCAGACAGGCCATCTTCACAGTGATTATAGAGCTACCTGTTGGCATCCACTCGTATAAATTTATGGTAGATAATAAATGGTCGTATGCTAAAGACCAACAGATTATGACAGAGTGTTCAGGTATATATAATTTTAAAGCTTTGTAATCATTGGTATCTTGGAAGAATTGCTATGGATGCGGAGAGATATATTATGATATATTATACTATTATATTATATTATTATATTCTTCTAGTATTATACAATCGTACCAACACACTATTATACTATTATATTATTTTATTATTTTACTATTATACTATCATACCATACTAATCATACGATGGCCTTATTCTCATACCACCCTATCATACTATCCTACTACCACTCTATCCTATCCTAACCCTACCCTACCCTACCCTGCTCTACCCTGCCCTACTGTACCCTACTCCTTGCAGGCTTTACTAATAACTGTGTATCTGTGACGGCCCTTGCCTTGCAACCTCCTCTCCCCTCTCCCTATACTCCTTATGTTGATCTACCTGAGTTTGCACAGACCCCAGACAGTAAGCTAGGATGGAGTGATGTCTGTTGGGTTGCATAGAATAATTGGTCTTAATGACGGGTTGTGATTGATTTGGATTATTGAATTATAATTAACAATTGATAATTACAATATCGTACCAATGGTATTAGGTTTTAATTAACTTTACTGGGATAACTTTTTTGAGACTAATTGCTATTATATTAAGGGAGGTATTGTGGTCTAGATGATCGTATATATATATATACAGTGTTATACTATTATACTACCATAACACCATTTATGTTACTATACGATTATACTATATATATATATATATATTACTACCATCATGTATGCTATTATTCATACTATCATAATTTCATACTATAATACTAACATACATACTATCATGCATACGAACATATAGGACACACTCTATCTAACACTATATCTATATCTACATCTCCAGGCCTTGGCTCCATTCCAAGCAGTCTTTGTAGTGGCCATTTTATATTCCAAGGTAATTAATTATTCGTTATCTGTTTATCTATTTCTATTTCTCTCTCTCTCTCTCTCCCCTCTATCTATCTATCTATTTTTCTAATACTCAATCATTATATCACCTAATTATAAAATAATTGTATTTATAATTATATACCTAGTGCAATTCAATGTATTTCTCTACAATAGCAACTTAAATGTGTAATTAATTATTATTATTATTATTATTTTAATCAATTTTACAGCTGCAAACCCACCTTATGTACCTATTCCAGCTTAGCCATTTGTTATTTAAACAAGGAGATTGTTAAAATCTCAAAACATATCAAGCAATATTTACAAATTTTCACATTTATAAAAGAATAATTGATATATATAATAGCGCATAGTAGAGAGTATGCGAATGTAAAAACCCTTCTCCTTTCAAATTTCCATTAAATTTTATTGTGTATTGCTGTACTGACCTGCTCACTTTCCCCCTTCCTATATTTATATTGTATTATTGTATTATTGTACTATCCCATTGTTGTACTATTGTATTCTTGTACTATCCCATTATTGTACTATTGTATTATTGTATTATTATACTATTATACTATCATATATTCACCCATGTACATATACATATACATATATCCAACAGAGAAAGTTAAAGAGATTGTATCAACAGAAGTATATGAAGATAAAAGGAAAGAGTTAAAAAACACTGACGACACAAGTAAATTGGTATTGGCTGATAGGTACAGTGGTTTTTAAAGGAGAGATCTGATTGAATAGGATATGGGGTGATGGGATACAGTATGGTATGATATTATATTATGATGGTGTCATACTCTTATAATTTTGATCCTTGAAATAAATTGCATAGTATTCAAAGAACCCCAGTAAAAAAGCCGTATTGAAATATAAAAACCATGTGTGCACCAATCATTATTACGAATCACAGGACAATAGGAGCTAATTACTCCTAAATTCATACACAGAAAATATAATCCCCCCCCCCTCTCTTACTGGTAATTTTGGGAAATATTTTTATTTGACTCCGTGACTCTTTGTTTAGAGTTTTGGGTCCCCATATTCCGCTAATGGGATGTCGCGTCGCTGACTTTAATTCAATTAAAACAGGCGGTTAGTTATTATCATGGTGGGTCTGCCAGCTAGGGGCAAATCATTTGTCGCCAATAAAGTGGCTAGGTATCTCCGTTGGCTGGGATATAAAACAAAGGTGTTTAATATTGGAAGCTACAGACGCGATAGGTTAGTTAAATTTTTAAAAATTGAATGTTTATATTGGTATATTGATGTGTTATTATACCATTGTCTTGTTTTACTATGATGTTTTTATATTGTTATTGTTATATAATTATGTTATTATGTTATTATACTATTATACTTTCATACTACTAAGCTATTATACTATTTTTCTGATATACTACTATATTATAATATACTATATTGCATTATGTTATACTATATTATATTAAACTATGCTATCCTATACCTACCTATTTGTATATGTAACCAACTCTACTCTCTCTTATACTATACTCTCTCTGATATCATATTATCATATACCTTCTGACCTACCTGTATACATATAAATAGCCAACTATACTTTAGTATTATGCAGTTTAATATACTATCCTGTACTACGCTATACCCTATCATACTATTCTATACCTACCTACCTACCTGTATATACATTCAACTATGCTCTCTTATACCATGTTCTATATAGGCTAGGTTGCTTCCATAGCCATGATTTTTTTAGGCCTGATAACCCTGAGGGTATAGCTGCCAGACGGAGAATGTGCCAGGTATTGTAGTTGTATTGTATTGTATTACAATAAGTTTTTATAGATGTATATTATTTTATATTATTCTCTTCCGTGTTATACCTTGTGGCGTATTATACTTCATTACCCAATAAGCTGTTGTATGGTATTCTATCATTCTATCATATTATTCCTAGCGCACTATCGTATCCCACCAAAGTACGATATACTACACTACATTATATACTAAGATAAGATAAGATAACAAAATAAAACATAGAAAAATACCGCATATTATGCACATATACATGTGTCCATGCATGTTAATATTAACATTCAAAACGGGTTGGTAGAAATAATAATTAAATATTACTAACATAACCTTTGTGCAATCACATGCCGGTGTGCAATATAATTTACCATCATCCAGTATAAACTAATATAACAATAAAATATAATGAAGCATAAAACAATACCTAATAATAGACATACATATTAATATTAGCATTCAAAAGGGTTGGTATAAATAATAATTGGACTACTAATATGACCTTTATCCAATGAAATGCCAGTGTGCTCTAGAGGACCTCCATAATTGGTTCCTTAGTGGAGGGAATGTTGCTATTTTAGATGCTACCAATCATACAGCATCTAGGAGACACTATTTGTGTGAACAGTTACAAAATTATGAGGTAATTCAATATGTGGTCATAGGTACGATAGTATGTAATATTGCATGTAGTATAGTATGTATGATAGTCTGTATGATAGTATATAGTGTAGTATATAATATAGTGTGCAGTACAGTATGCTGTATAGTATGTATGATAGTATGCCCTATAATATGTAGTATGGTGTATAATGTAGTATGTAGTATAGTATGTAGTACAGTATGTTTGATAGTATGTTGTATAATATTTAGTATAGTGTGCAGTATAGTATGTCGTATAGGATGTAGTATAGTGTGTAGTATAGTATGTAGTACACTATGTATGATAATATGTGTGGCATGGGTATGTATTTAATGTGTAATAGTGCGCTTGTAATATTATGATGTTATGATGTTGTAGTATTTGAGTATTGTACTATTATAGTATGGTAGTATTGTAGACTTGTAGTGTAGTATTATACTATCTTATTGACATTCTATTATACATCTACACAAATCTTGCTACTCAAATATAAAATGTCTCATATTATATTGTATTATATTATGCTATACTGTATTATGTTATTCTATCCTATCCTATCTTATCTTATTCTACCTTACTCTACCCTATTTTATACCTACTCTTCTCTACCATACTACATTAACTATACTAACCCAGCTATATAATTTTTAAATCACTCCCTGACCACTAGAAAACCGATGATTTCTCGATTAAAGTTATGTTTATTGAGATATTATGCAATGATAATGATATCATACAAGCCAATATAAAGCGAAAGATTGCCATGTCACCTGACTATAAGTCAGTAGATCCCGAAAAGGCATATATTGGTGGGTTGTGATTGCATGCTTTGCTATTTTAGATTTTTATTTTTATTTTGTATGTATTGTTATTGTATTGTGGCTTTTCTGTATCTATGTGTGCAAGTATTTTGTGATTAACTAATTTTAAATTTTAAGTTTGATTTGTTTTTTATAATTGGTTATTATGGCGTTTCTCTATTCACCCACATCAGGATTGGCTATCATATATGGTTATTATATGTTTGTTTAGTTCACATTTATTATAATTGGATGCTTTAAAAATAAAAAATATATAATTCATTTTATATATTGCTATCTTAGCTTTTCACTGTATGCATTGAACACACTTTTTATTCGTTTAGTCGTTATCCCTGAGAAATGGCTGGTTGATGTTTTACCTGTTGCTAATGGTTGGACATATGTATGTATATTATTTTATGTATTATATCTCCTATATGCTAGTGGTGGATACCTATTATAATTTCCTTTAGATGTTCATATATATATGGGTATACCTACCTCTATATATAACTATATGTATTCTAATCTCTACCCTCCTTTACCCCACTCCGCCATCTACCAATCATGCATGAATAATAGATTTTTTGCTACGAATCAAACACTACGAGGATGCCTATGAAAGTATAACCGACAAACGACTTTCCTATGTTAAAGTTTTTAATGTGGGAGAAGGTACTATAACCAATAGGATTACAGGATTTATTCCTACGCGAATAGTATTCTTTTTAATGAATCTCCACATCCTACCACGACCTATATACTTTACGTAAGTATGGGTATATTTGGGTGTAATTATGCATGTATATATATTTCTATGTACGCATGCATGTTAATCTATCTATCTATCTATCTATCTATTCACACTATTCACCCTCTATGGCCTTATGATGTCCCCCTTCTCCCTATAACAGTCGTCATGGTGAAAGCGAATTCAACGTACAAAACAAGATAGGAGGTAATTCGCCATTATCACCAAATGGTCGAGCCTATGCTAAGGCACTAGCTAAGTAAGTATAGCTGTCATCAGGTATGTTTGTATATATTTGTATATAATATGGAGATGAATGTAAGATGTGGAAGATGACCTGGTATTGTATTGCATTGTGTTATATTGTATTGCATTGTATT
>NAOQ01000656.1:23581-36065 GCA_002751075.1 Ichthyophonus hoferi
TACATTAGTGAGATAACTGCAGTATGCTGTAATCATGTTTCTTCTAATTGGTCCAAAGAAAGAATAAAAAAGAATTTAACTTCGTTCACTTCTAAGCCAATCCAATTGCACACTTTTTGCCCTTTCCTTATTTCTAACCAATGACTGTATCTCTTTGCCTCCATAAAGACTAAATAATTTATATTTTCTTTCTGGGTATAAAGAAATATAACCCATAAAAGGCAAGGATGACGCCATTTATAGAAATTTCCAATGACGAGCCATAAGATGCAATCCAGTTCCATATATATCCATACATACATACTCTCCGCTTATCAATCTTCATAAATATAACTATATGACGTCATAGGGAGGGCAAGAATAGTATTGCTCTAAAGAGCTTTTAAAATTCGGA
This sequence comes from Ichthyophonus hoferi, assembly GCA_002751075.1. Classification (NCBI taxonomy): domain Eukaryota; class Ichthyosporea; order Ichthyophonida; family Ichthyophonidae; genus Ichthyophonus; species Ichthyophonus hoferi. The sequence goes on from NAOQ01000656.1 coordinate 23,976, forward strand.
TTTAGCTTCTCCTTTCCCTTGATTGGGAGATTAAAATTTAATAGACCCAAAACCACTCAATCGTGTTTTCTTAAATAACTAATTATCGACCGCTTAGATTATGTTACTATTGATTAATTAAAAAAAAACCCACCAATTAAACAGCCATGAATATGTGATTACATATATTTCTTATACGAAGCCAACTTTCAATTAACATACAATACTAATACTTACAAAATTTTGTTCAAATGCAGTGCGTTGAATGTGACCACGTGTTGCATCCTGTATGCGATGTGGTAAGCTAAGAATCACGAGAGTATCATATAGTATATATAATATTATATTACACTATATGATATCACATCACATTATAATACATTGTATTGTATTACATTACATTAAATTACATTACATTTTATCTTACACTATATTATATTACACCAAATTATATCACATTATATTATATTCTATTACATTGCATGATTTATACCACACATATTTCTCTATAACATCGATTCATGTATATCAAACATGAAAACCAATTAGATAACTGTACTAATGCAGGCCCTTTAAAATCATTGTTCTATATCTACGCCTAAAACAATCTCGTTTTATTAGTCAATTAAATTTTAAACAGACATTGACATTGGTGTAATAATATAACAGTAAAATTGTATTGTATCGTAATACATTAGTACTATACTACAGTCGTCTGTAGGTGCAAATGAGATGCACCCTGTAGGCACTATATAAAAGAAGATAGCAATAATGTCATAGTGTATAAAAAACAATTCTATCCTTACGTCACAATATCACACTGGGAAAGTCTCATTATTTTAAATAAATAAATAATATCTATTTATACTTGCCCAACCAATCACTGGCCCTGTGAATATATTCTAATTATTCCCTAACAAGGCATGGTGTTATATATATATAAGTATATATCATTTCACAACATAGTTTTCTTTCATGGTATCATACATTTTATCATGCAATAAAAACAAACCTAACATATAATAACTCTAAAATATGAAAAATAAAACAAAAATGCATACACGTGGTCACCAGTCACACTAGGCTAAAGACATTTCCATAGGCCTATAACCACTCATACTTGCCTGTTCAGGAGTATCTTCCAATGAGAGTGTAGCTAATCTTATCCCTCGCGTATCCCCCACATTATTGGGTAATCTCCCCCTATCCAATCGTTGCATCCGATCATCCACATTTCCTATTCGTGCGCCATCTCTCCTCGTCCCATTTCCACCAATCACACTTCCCCCTCGCCCCTCCCTCCCTAATGATTTTTTTAAAGGTATTCTACTAGTATTATTAACTGCAATTCCATTGGTGTTTACTGGTCCCGACCCCCCCTGATATTTATTTCTCGCATTATCAGACCCTCCTGACATAGCAGTGGGGGTTAATATACTATGTAAATTACCATTGATGTGGTTATGATTTGGACCGGCACCACCCGCATTTTCAGGTAAAGTCAGCCACTTGGGGGCGAAAATATGGGTGGGGTCCATTAAAGACACCATAGGGAGGTGGGAGTGCCCAAATTTTGGAAAATTTTAGATAAACCCCTCCTCTGGATTTTGAAGCTTCCTTCGAAGATAATATAGAAACACAAAGTATATGTATGTATGTATGTATGTATGTATGTATGTATGTATGTATATATATAAGTAAATATATTTATATTTGTATTTATACGTATTTAGTATATCTTGGCTGTGCATATATATATGGTGTCTAAATATTCGTTACGTCACTCAAAAATTAATTAAAATTAATAATAAAAATTTCGTGTCTTTTTTTTTAAAAAAACGCCGATTAGCCAAGAGCAAATCAATCAGTCCTTTCCATACCAACGGCTGGTTGGTCAATACAGGTCTGTGCTCTTCCTTTAGGCCAATCAAAATAGACTACTTGGGTCACCGCCAATATAATTGTCTATATGGGAGAGTGCGTGTAAATAAAAGAAAATAAGTATGTATGATATGTGTATATATGTATATATGTAGGTAAGTAAGTAGGTATAAAAGAGTAAGTAAAACGACGTAAGGAAAAAATTCAAAGAGTGAACAAGACTTAATATAGTATAGTAAATAATACAATATACTAAATAATATAACATAATAAATACTATAGTATAATAAATATTATAGTATAATAAATAACAAAATATAATAAATAATATAACATAATAAATCATACAATAAATAATATAATATAATAGGTAATATAATACAATAAATAGTACAATATAATAAATAACATAATATAATAAATAATATAATATAATAAGTAATATAATACAATAAAAAATATAATATAATAAATAATATAATACAACGAAAAATATATACATATAAAAGTCTTTTCTCTTTTTCTCCTTTCAAGAAAAAGTACATATAGCCTCTACACTGCAAACATAACAGATAACCTACTTATTATACTTACACAAATAAAATAAAATAAAACAAAACAATAGAATACAAATAAAATACAATACAATATAATACAACATAAAATAACAAAGCGTAACATAACATAAAATATTATAATGCAATAAGTGTATACCATCAAAGACATTCTCACTCTACTTTCCCCTCAGTTTCCCACATAACATGTCTAGAGTGTACACAACAATTTCTATTATCACAAGGGAAAACAATACCTTTTTAAAATTCGTTTAATAAATTATATAGTGAAGGAAATTTTTTAAAACTATGCAATAACTATTACTTGTAGGTAGCAAGGTGTGTTGCTCATCTATATGGACATATGGCTGGAAAGTATTTTCTTGATAATAAAATACTTTCTATAATGTAAAAGTTAATGTTACGTTAAGCTAGGTCATGTTATGTTATATATGTCGTCGTATTTTATCTGTGTGGTGTATTGTGATGTTGTACTACTACTTCTATAATCTATTAGTTAAAATCAAGTAATTGCGGTGCATAAGTTTTCTTTTATAGACATGTGACTGTTTATGATTATATAATATATAATTATTAATAAAGCTAATACCGCGGTTATATGTATGCAATACTCTGATAGTTTAAAACTTATAAAGCTCTAAAAGGTATATATATGTATAGGTATAAATAAGTATAGGTATATAAGTATATGTTCAAGTTAGTATAGTATAGGAAATAATCGCCTAATAAAACACATCATAATCATAATATATCACTATAAGCTGCTGCCACTAGCGATCACAATCGATCGTTTTTATTTATTATTTCATACTGGTTATTAATTTTAATATATGCAATTTCATTGCGTCTCACAATATAAATAAATGATATATAGATTTACCGTATTATTTAATAAGATCTTAATATTAAATTAGTGTTCTGATTAGCTTACACGTGAAGCTCAATCATTAATCAATGTCATTAGGGCTAGAAGGCAACTGTGATTACATTTTACTGGAATATTAGCCACGGAATAAAATTAGATCTTATAGTTTATTAGAGGAGTCAATACCAATTAACTAGTGATCAATGTTAATATCACCAATGAATAAAAGCAATCTACCATAGTATGCTTTCCATTGGGTTTCAGTTGCCCAATCCAAACATGTATGCTTTAAACAACTGTCTTTGGATAAGCGCGATTAATTATAAAACTTACGGGTATAATAAAAACTACCAATTGGTTGATTCTATTTATTGCCATTTTTAATTGACGATTATTAACAATATGCATTGTTGGGAATAATAAGTAGAGACTGGAGCATTCCTGCAACCTATATTCGTTTAAGAGGAGAGAGACTGCCAAATTATGGGCGTTTCCACGTGTCCCTTTGCATATACGGAGTTCAGATATACGAAAACACTTTTTTATTATTAAACAAATCAGTCCCTTGGCAGGATACCTAATCAATGTGCTATCTGGACCCAAAGCATATGTTCCAAAATGGCCTATTATATAGTAACAGTATTTCTAGTATTGGCTGGTTTCATTTTGATGGATTATTGTGTTGCTTAAGCCCAACACCAATAGATTGCACTATTTTCCCAGGCTATCTACGTAATAATAATTGCTATTAATATTAAATGTTTAACTGTATAAAAAAATACCTAGATTAATTAAATATTTCTATTTTAAAGCTCCTTGACCTGGGCGGATTATTTTATCTAAGGTATAGGAAATATGAAAAGGAATGGGAAAAGAACCTTAAGATATTGGGAATAATAAGTAGAGACGGGAGCGTCCCTGTGGCCTATATTCCTTTACAACGAAAGAGAATGCCGAATTAAAGGGCATTTTAACGTGCCCCTTTGCATAAATAAAGCATAGATATTCTAAGACACACTTTTATTATTAAAAAAATTAGCAGGACTTGTCTTAGGCAGGATGCCTACGCTATCTGTTATCCGGAACCCCACCCAATACTATATAATCTGAAATGGCTTATTATATATTCGTGAGACATCTGCCACTGGCTAGTTCAATTTTAATCAATCATTTTGGTTAGCTATTTAACACCAATGGATTGAATTTATTATTTTTCCAGACTGCAGATATAATAATAGTTGCTAATAATATTGAATGATTAAAAGTACATAATGAAATAACAAAATTATTCAAATATATCTGTTTTAGCAGAATAAATTTATTATAGTATAAGAATATATCTGTAGGTAGGTATGTATAAGTACACATATATTATAACATAATAATATTTGAAAACATTATCATTACCCTGTATTAATCCTATTACTAAATCACAAAGTGATAACTTTGTAGATGATTGCCTTAATTGTGCTTCATGAATAGACCTAAGCTCATGGGAGGGTGTAAATAAAAGGTTGTAGTATAAATAAAATTAGAATAGATATTAATGTAAATTCCTGATGGAAAAACAAGTTAATATTAGAAAATTAACTGTGTGAATGGTATAAGAGGTATGCATATTGATTTCAGCCTGTGTAGAAATGATTGCACTTATGCCCAGGGGGGTGGTAAACGACTATTGCAAGCAAAAAATTCCGAATAAAAACTGCATGGCTTCTATTCAGTATCACTATAGAATAAGAAATTCCCAGTCTGCCACTGACAGAACCTTTTTATTCTATATATATATATATACTACTTCAGAACCCAGCATAAATTATTTGAATAATTATAACAATATACTTTGCTTGTGTTGTATATGTAGCTATATGTAATACAGAGTTCAGGTTAATATCAATTCTTAACTATATTGATTATAATACTCGATTATTTTTATTACATAAATATTCATTTGCAAAATAAAAGGTAGCATTTACTATTTTCTTATCATATTATAATTACCATAGTATAATATCATATAATAACATGCCGTATTATTTCATATAATATGCTACCAAATCACCATATCCTGCTAGAAGCTTGTCCCTCATTCCTATAATTATATGCTTATTATGCAATGTACGGTTAGCAATAGTAATTTAATCAGAGACATTCTATTTGTTAAATAAAACCGATCACGTAAATTACACCACTCAAATATACTTATTGTAATTAATGAACAAATGAACATTATTCCTTAAATAAATAACTTGTGATTGCACCCTCAAAGAGCCAATTAGTACTGTAATACCAAGTGGAGTATCTTTAGTGCTCACTTTTGCATATATATATATATCTGTATATATTTGCAATTTGAATTCAAATATATATTAGATATATCCCAAATATATATATATATTATTTTCTAAGTCATTGTATATAAGGAAATAGAAGTAGAGTTTATATACCCCACAATAATAATAGCAATCACGCGGCTCATTGGATGCTAAAAGGTATTTCCAAGTTTTTTTTTACCGCGCTTCAAATATTTGAATTCTGTTGATCTGGCGTAAGCCAATAAGCATACATTTAGTGGCTCTTCGATTAGATCACTCTAGTAAAAAGGTTTTAATGCCTTTTAATGCGCACGCGAAAACTATTTACAGCCAATAGAACGCATAGCCTATTTATTCATATTAATTAACCATTTAGAATTGTATAATAAAAGTTTAGCAATCTAGCGATAAAAATACGTATTGGTCACCGATAATCAATCAATTTGATTGTGTTCGTTTTAGTATCTACTATAATCGGTTACTAAATCAATTACTGTAATAATTGTTCCATATTATTGTATTGTACATTATATTTGTATTTTTTAAAAAACTTTGTATAAAAATGTCCGAAACAAACAGGTATGTGGTTATTTTTATTTATTTATTGTTGCTAAGTATGGAAGGAGAAAATATTATAAAAGAATGATGGGCGTATTAGGCCACAAACAGAACACATCATAACACACAGTCTCCAAAACATAGCATGTTTCTATGATGGTATTAGCATACTCCTACATACCCTATCCCATATTATATACATACACATAAAGTGTTAGATAAACTTATAATATTAACCACATTGTATCTCTATGCACAAACACAAACAAGTTTCCAAATTTTCCAAAACAAACACGTTCATATATCCGGTATAACCCCCATAACAAAGGAACCTTACATCGTACATACAGAAACGAAAAAACCTATAAGATCATACTGAACATGGAAGAATGATTAATCAGAGTAAACCAGAGAGTGTTTAGAGAGAAAATAGCAATAAAATATAAACAATATAATATCACGCACGCAATTTGCCTTAATATTTGTATAATTATTATGAATAGAAATTGATACTAACATGTCTATGCTCTATGTGTCAATTAAGACTTCTGTTGACAATTATATCCTTTATATATACAAAGATGAGCTTTTAATATGTACTTGTTTTATACTTTGGGACAGCTATATAGTGCATTTATTTATAAATATTCTTCTAAATGTTTTCAATCAATATTCCTGAAATGGTCCTAATAGCTAAAGGCTTATATTATTCCCTTGTACTACTTTCTCATAGACATATACATATACACATATACATATACATATACATATACACACAGACATAAATGTATATATATGATTATAAGTATAGATACTATTGCAATCCATAATGGTTAAAAAACAACATTTTTTTATACAATTAAACATAGGGAAAATACAAGAAAGCATATTTAATATGCCCGTCAAATTTCACATATAACTCATATATTAGCCATTTTTAGCAGATTAAAGTTTATAGATCTCTTTATACATCCAATAGCATGCCCATTTATCTTTCACATTATGGTAGTGAGAATTTCAGTGTATAAACACTTTCAAGGTATATATGTTATCTACATTCCTTCATACACTAATATAATATAAAACAATCATGATAGAATGATTTCAGATCCGCTTCAGTTTATGGATGTGGAAATTGACCATCCCTTTGGTAAGCGTGGCTTTTATTTATTATTACCATCTTCCCTATTTAATTGGATTATTTACTTTTTTAATTTTATGTTTTAAATTTATGTTTTAAATTTTATGTTTTAAATTATATTTTTGATGTTAAAATTTTATATTTTAATTATGCTATTCATATTCTACAACTTTCCCCATGCTATTTAATTGTTTCTATTCTTATTTTTAAAATGTTTTTATTTAATTTACCTTCTTTATACTTTGGCCATCTTCCCCGTGATCTTTGATTATTTTATATCTTGATTTTAATGTTTTTCGTTGTAGATTTTAAAACTTTTATTTTTATTTTAGTATTTTATTTATCCAATCCCTATTTTAGCCTCCTCCACCCATGGATCTACCCTGTTATCTCTCCTCCAATCGCATATAAGATCTTGTGAGAGCTCGCTCTGATGGGATTTGATGACATCCCAATATATATATACATTGGGCACTATTCTATTTACCATATAAGGTCACATGGGCAAGGTGTCTGATCATTTTTTATGGATAGGCTTATATGGTAGCTGAGCTAATTAATAGAAACACACACACACACACACACACATATATATATATATATAGAGGAGTGAATATAAGGAAGGGCAATGGTGCCTCAGGAACCATGTAATTTATATTAGATTCAATGTTATATGCGATGAGATTAAATTAGATTAGATTGGATTAGATTAGATTAGATTAGATTATGGTTTATTCTAGTATATTGTGTTATATTGTACTATATTCTACTGTACTATATTGCATTACTTTATATTATTCTATACTATATTTCATTTTATTCTATTCTATTCTATCAAAACACATATATGATTGCTTCATTGCTCAAGCACAATAGTATCTAATCTTGTCTCTTTTCTCTTTATTTCCTTGCCCTTTAATATATAATAATGCAAGTACTGCTACTAACCAATAACCTATTTGCATTGCCTTGGTAATTTTTCTTTTATTGATGGGAAATAACTTACCAGGAATAAAGTAGCACCGGATTCAATCTTGATTGGATATATATATGAGTATGGAAATACAGCTAATCAGATTGGTAGAAAATAGATTGCAGAAGCAATTTGGAATTTTTAAAAAATCTACTGATATGCATATATGTGCTATATATATATTCACTCGATATGATTACAAACCAATGAATGCTTTCAGTTTATGATTAAGTATTTATAGGATTGCATAATATAAGTAGAATATTAACTATATTTGGATATCTAACCTTGATTTTTATTATAGAGTCTGGTTCAGTAGAGGAAGAAGTGGATTTTAATGGAGCCAATCAGAATGGAGAAGAGAAAGAAATTGTGGAGAATGAGACAGAGGAAGGGGATATGGAGACAGATATTGCGGTAAGTATTTTTAATTGATTATTTCTATTAATTATTTTCAAAATTTCCAAATTGAACCGCACTCCAGGGATTCAGTTGTATTGTCAGTTTCTGTCCAGCGATTGGCTCACTTTTATTTAAATATATTTGACCAGTGGATTATGCCTATTTAAATGGACTAATGTACTACTTATTTACCATTATTTAATAATTAGCGCGAGATGGTTTTAAAGAACCAATTAGAAATGCATATTAATAGTATTTCAATATTACACAAATAAGAAATAGACAATAAGAGAGTGACATTACACGGGGTGGAGTGTTAAATCTTTGCATTTTATTGGTATCTTTGTATTAGTAGGTTACCCATTTAAAATTTAAATCTTAGTTTCCTTGAGCTATTTTTTTTTTTTTTTCGCTTAATATACTATGGTGAGTGATAAAATACATATATATATATACCCTATCTCTCCAGAAACACTCTTTTTATCCCTCTACCCTCTCCCTTCCTATACCTTATCTCTATACCTCATATATATAATGTCCTATATATCAGTGCTATCGTATCCTAACCCTATATATGCACCTGCAGATTTCAACAGCATCCTTCCCAACCCCCCAATTAAATAGCCCTTCCCCTCTCTCACAGAAAATTCACTTAACAGTGTCAGACCCAATACTACAAGGTGAGTATGGGTATTTCTATATATAGTATATCTGATCTCGCGCTTATTCTGTGGTATCACACCTTATATGGTAAGAAGTGGGTGTATTAATGAAATATGTAATAATATAATATAAGGATATATATATATACACATATATGGATGCATTGTGGCTACTGATTGGCGAGTGGTTTACAGATTACAAACGATTGGATAAACACTACGACTTTAATGTAGAGTCCAGGGTGAGTGATATTTGATTGGCAGGAGTTTACTTTAACTATACACTCTCCTATAATATCAAGATATGACTAATAATTACTTACTATTAAAATGTTTTATAATATAATTAGTCAATTTAGACCCTAAAACGCATTATTTCACAATATATATATATTTATAAATAAATAAAAATAAAAATAATATTATTCTTACAAAAACAATTAGCCCCAACTATAGCATGCCATCCCTTCAATCACAGCAACTCATTAAAATTTAAAAGTAACATCTCTCACGCGAACACTATCTACTTTTATGTATATACTCGATATTATTGGATTACTACATCCGATAGGGTAATATTAAGACTATTATAAGTTTTTTTTCTTTTTTTCCTTTTTTTTTCTTTTTTGAAATTCATACCAACAAACCAATAAACCCCCTTCCACCCTATATATAGAAAAGCCTCGATGGACCAGTAATTAATTCGTGCAGGCGACGATATACCGACTTTGAATGGTTGCATGGAATGCTTAAAGAGCGCGCGCCAGAATTGATTATTCCAGTGGGTATATGTGTATTTATATGTATAGGTATATATATGTATGTATATGTGTATAGGTATATGTATGTATATGTAAATATATGTAAATATATGTGCATAAGTATATAGGTATAGGTATATGTATATATGTATAGGTATATATGTATAGGTATATGTGTATAGGCATATGTATGTATATGTAAATATATGTGTATAAGTATATATGTATAGGTATATGTATATATGTATAGGTATGTGTATAGGTATATAGGTATATGTATACATATATATGTATAGGTATATGTGTATAGGTATTATATCTACAGAGCTATGTGTATTATAGGTGTATGTATAGCTAATATATGTATATATATATGTAGACACTATGTAAATATAGAGAGGCATAGGTCGTATGTAAGTACCGTTTCTTTTTCTTTCATCCTGACTAATTAACTAACTAAATAATTACTTAATATAACCATACTAATTAGCCCCCCCAATCAGCCTATGCCTAGCAAGACCTTGGTTACGGTTGGTACCAATAAGCTTGAGGCACGACGGGCAGCCCTGGAGAAGTTCTTAAATAGGATAGCGCAACATCCTGTACTTAGTACCCTTGGAATCTTAAATACATTCATGAGGGCTGACCAATCGGTAATTAGATTATATATATACCTATAATAGATTTTCATAGCCCAATATAACATCCTATACTTTGTATCCTTGGAGTCTTAAATACCTTTATTAGGCTGACCAATCGGTAGTTAGGTTCTATATATTTATATAATATTACCTATAATATCTGTGTAATATGTATATATAAGATATCTCTTATACGCATTTCTATATAATCCATGTTACCTATATATATATTATTTAACCAAATGAAATTTGCAGTTATTTGCCAAGAAACCTAAGAAACCCATGACATTTGATATGACAAAACAAGTCATGGCTGTGGATGAAAAGGTATGTATGTATGTATATATTATGCTTCTAAAATATATAATACAAAAACCACATTAAAAAGCAAGGTAGTATCCAGACACTTCAACTAAAGCATCAATCAATTAAAGAAAAAAATGAGAAACCAATCCCGATCCGAGATTCGAACTCGGGTTATGGCATTCAAAGTGCCAGGTGCTAAACCACTACACTAATCAGGATTTGTAAACACTATTAGTATGTCAACGCTATGGAGTCGGCCTCCTTACTGGCTAAGGTGCTTGATAATATTGATAAGGAGAATCAGAAGCTTTCCAAACAGAGATTTGGTATGTTGTTATGTTGTTAGTGGGCATTTTATGTGTGTTAAATAGGTGCTGTAGTATGCAGTGTGCTATAGTATGGTAGGGTATAGCGTGGCAATAGGGATCTTTGTACTTGTTGTTTTGTGTATTGGTGTATTTATTATGTAATATAATATAATACAACATAACATAATACAACATATTACAACATTATAATATAATATAATGTAATATAATAAAGCAATATAATACAATATAATTTAACATATTATAACATACCATAATATGCCATAACCAATAACAAGGAGAAATCACTGACTACCTAATAAATGCATAGTTTATTACTTTTGTGCAATGAGACATTTTTAAATGTAACTATCATATGTATTATGGAACCTCCTACTATACTATACTATATTATACTACACTATACTCTATACTATGATATATTGTGTTATTATTACATTGTATTTTATCATACCATACCATACCACACTAACGAATATACTGGACCTCTAGAAATGAGTGAGGGTATAGTGCATTTAGCACAGTCTCTAGAAAGCCTCGAGATGATAGAGGGAGAACTGGTTCAGACTGTAGGGACAGTAAGGAGGAGCATGGAGTTGAGGGCAGAGGGACTGCAGAAATCGGTAGTGTATAGTGCTATGTAGTGTAGTGTAGTGTAGTGTAGTATAGTATAGTATAGTGTAGTGTAGTATAGTGTAGTGT
>NAOQ01000657.1:3327-17047 GCA_002751075.1 Ichthyophonus hoferi
TAAGTTAAGATAAAAACAGTAAGGCCACTCAATATTTAATTAATGAAGCAATAAAATAAATCTGAGCATAAATGACCAGTATCGCCCTTTTTGCACTACAGAAACGGGTAGTGATGAACTTCTTTTTTAAAAAAACAAAAGTATTAAGCCAAAAAAAACTGTGCGACAATACCACTTACGCCTTAAAATTTTCAGCTATCAATAAAATTATATTACTACTACCACTCAGATATCTGCGCCTAATCGAACAAAGTTCGCCTAGGAGGCATATCTTCATTGAGGTAATATTGTATACTTTGTATGTTGCAATCAGTAGGTTTAATCCTAAAGATGTAACTTCCTTAAAATTTGATTTGCAATTAAATTGCAAATATATTTAACATTGCGATTGTGGGTTATGAAATGTATATAATTATTTAATTGGTCATTTATAATAAATGCCTTGGTTTGATTGGATTTTGACTGGATTAATTTTGGAAATTTCATTTTAATGTGAATGCGATGAACGCGTGTGTTAATTTTTCAAATGGCTTTTTCATTAACTTATTAATTAAATAATTAGAAATAAAAATAAAAATAAAGCTATAAATAAATATTTACTTTTAATAATATTTTATTTTTGCTGTTTATATTTCATTTCAATAAATTACGTCATCACATATATTGTGATTCACATGGGTGATTGGGAATACATGTGTAAATTAATCGAAATATATTACAAAAATACTGCACTACTATATTGTACTGTAAAATAATACAGTAATACTACACTACTCTATGTTACGACCAGAATTTCGGTTTGGAAAACGCAATCAAGGATTTCAAATTAGACAATCTGATCGAATACCTCTTAATGTTCCTACGATTCTAGAGCGCTGTATAGAATTATTTAATATAGGCTCATAAACCCAATTGGCGGTACAATAACTATATATAGATAAGTATAACTAGATTAGTTTATTGATTGGACTCTGGCTAAGTAATGGAAATTCACTATAGATCCAATTAATTGCTTTTACTTTTATACATGTGACGTATCGAAAAACTAACATCACCAAGCGCCGCACTATTTGATTAGTTAATTTCATCCAAATACTACAGTGCGTAAATTTGATTACCTGTTTAGTACTCAACAGAGGACTATATAACGCCAAGAAGGTTTGCTATTAAGGGCCAATTTCTTTTAATGTGTAGAATAAAGGATTTGAATAAAAAGACAAAGATTTTAAATAAATTTGTCAGTAACGAGCGCATCTTCATCACCCATAGGCACAATAAAACAAAAGTCTACGGCCACGACTTTCATAGAAGCAGAAACAGTTATTCCAAAGATGTCCACATACGCAATAGTAGCAATTAGCAAGGAGGGAAAACTCATGTCATTGGATTCTGACAAGGACTCTATTGGCTCATTAGCTTCTAACAGTTTCTCACTGTCTAGTCGCTCGCAATTACGCTATTAATGTACTACCTTTTTGTACAGTATGGCCATATTGGGATCAGACTTGCTGGTTGATGTTTAAAGATGTTCAAGTAAGACTGGCATCGATAATTGGTTAATAGTTCCAAGTCGGATACGGCAATTGTTTTTAGTACTAGTCCATAATCATAGTTCCAGAAGGCAAAATTCGCCTGCCATTCAAATGAGGATATAATAGTATTAGAATATCGAGATAACATCGCACAATTCTAGTGGATCTCTCTGTGATCTTTCGTGAATGGTGGTATTACCCAATAAAAAAAATTATGATCGGTCCCATTTACAATAATGAATACAACTACAAAGTGGTTAACCACAATTAACACCCCCAATAGGCAAAGATGGGGAAAGTATAAATGGAAACGGAAACAACTAATAAAGGTCTCCGCTTACGGGCATCCAGCTGACCACATGAAATTGGCGGTCATGCCACCAAAGCAAAACTGTAACACACAAAACTTTGCATTCGATTATTTGATTAAACCATATCACAATATATATGTATATAATCATTACATTTTTATTGTAATGTCTAATTTATTATTGATACTTGAATACAATAATCAATGCCCAGATATCTCGCTCTCCAGGAGTCAGAGAGCTGTTAGCAAACCTTATGTAGTAATAATAGTTATTAGTGCCATTGTAAATAGCATCTCTTACTAATTAGTCGCGTTGTGTAATATCCACAGTAGTGTCTAAAAGCAGTAAAACATTGATTTCTTCTGAATTTAAACGGAGATATCATTACTACAGTCGGCTGTCCAGAGAGTCGGCATACATGCCTCCAATAGAACCTCTACCACTTCAACTGGGTCTTGAAAATGGATAAGACCAAGCAGCTATTACTACTGCTAGCCCAGTAAGAACAACTATTACACAACAATCAATTAGAGATCCCAAAGCATGTGAACAAGTTGGTAGAATTATCACAGAATGTTATAGATCGCAATAAAAATTATTACACACGCTCAGCCTTAGCCCCTCTCACTGATCGTTCACATTGTGTTATTACCGCAATTGCATCTAAAGGTATTAAGGCAGTACACCCTCTTCAACTAATAAATATTTATAATCACTATAGATGCTAAGGATAGAACCATCATACATGCCTTCTCTTACATAGTACCCATCCCAACTTTCTATTGAAAGCAGATCAGAGCTAAGAGTTGCTTCTATTGCTAGCCCAGCAAGAGACACCTCAATATAACACCTATTTGGCGCCCCTGAGCCTGTGGACAAGTCAATAGAACTATTACAGATTGCTATAGAAACTGTTGAAACCGTAGAGTTCACTGTACTTTTATAGGTAATTTTTTTCTTTATAGTTTTTATACTCGTTTTTTACTATAAAGAAGAAACATTCCTTCTGTCTTAAGGTTGGACATGATTTTTACCAGTTTAGAAGTATGGACTGGAGATTCCAAATAACTGTAAATTAACAGAATGATGAATTATAGTACTATACATTATATATTTACATCTAAAGTCGTGCAGAACAGAAACCTGTTTGTAAGAGTTTTTATATCTTTATATCAACAACGTAAGATTGAGGAGCAATTAGCACGAGCTTTAGCCTGCAGACCACCTGATGACAACTGCCAAATAAACCTAGTAATATCAATACAAGTTTTACTCCCAATATATTATCCATTAATATAATGTCTTTTGATTTTCAAGTGATGCAAATATATTAATTAGAATTTTTACCAGAAGTTCAGCTAGTCAATCCTGGTATTGTTGAGCCATTAGAGGATAACTGTGTAGTTTACATCTACAATCACGGTGATTTAGACCATAGTTATTACACGTATTGTAAGTTACATGGCATTAGAATTAAAACTAGTCTATGTTGAATCGAGTTCTATCTAGCTGTTGTCGTCAGGTAGTCGGTAGGCTAAAGCTCTAGTTAGCTGCTTCTGAATCCCATGTTGTGAATACAGAGATATAAATGGTTTTTACCACTTACCGGGCAATGTGTTATACACATAGTAACTGTAGCCCAATTGAGGCTGCATGTATATGGTTATGGTAGTTCTTATCAAAAGAAGCAGCACCAGGCTCAACTAGTTGGCCTTCTAATAAAGTAACTGGATTATCTACATCAACTTTTTCAAAAAATGTAGGTATAATATGAAAAACATAATTAAAATCTAAATTTCAAAATATGACTTTTTGTAACCAGTATAATAATATAAATGCCTATAACTTAAGCGCGTCTCTATAATTGAATGAAGCTTTGTAGTTACAGATCTTTCGCTCCAAAACCAGTTTTGAAGTTAAACGTACAAAATGTCTTTGACCTCAAAACAATTTTGTGTACTGCAAAAATTACAAGAGCTTTAACTTAACCTTTACCTAGTGATAACTATATAGATCACTTAATAGTAGAAAAAAGCACTATACGACAAATAGAGCTCAGTACAACGGATACTCTTTTTATTCCCAGTAGAGGCTAATTAAATTTATATATATACAAATATAA
Organism: Ichthyophonus hoferi; assembly: GCA_002751075.1. Taxonomy (NCBI): domain Eukaryota; class Ichthyosporea; order Ichthyophonida; family Ichthyophonidae; genus Ichthyophonus; species Ichthyophonus hoferi. Next base: position 7,293 of record NAOQ01000657.1, read on the forward strand.
TTAATGGTACAAATACAAATTATTTAGAAAAAGAATAGTCATTTATTATTCAGTCATATATATATATATATATTATATTGGTTATAAAAAAGGCGTAATCTGGAATCCAGTTTATGTTCTTCATGTCTTTCATATTATGTCTATGGTTGTTAAAGAAGTTGAGGTACATAATTCAGATACTTTACTAGAAGGTCAACTAGTTGAGTCTGGCGTTGTTTCTTCGAAGAGTAATATTACCTAACCATATACGCACAGCCACAATTAGATTACAGTTTCCATATATATATAACACATTGTCAGATACGAAGGTAAAGGCTTTTATCGATAATGCGAGATTGAGGAGCAGCTAGCTTGAGCTTTAACCTGCAGACTAACTGGCGAAAGTGGTCAAATGGAGCTCAGTATAACAAATAGTCTTATTTCTAATAGAAACCAATGAATTTTCTTTATATACATACGCAATTAATAGTACAAATGCAAATTAGGTATGCAAATAATGCCAATTTACTAGTTTTTATTGCTACTTATATAGAACATGATAGCCACTATCCAAATAACTCATGATCTATTATAGAATATGCATGTCTTTCTTGCATCTAAATTCGATAATATAATATAATATACAATAATATAAAATAACATATTATGTTATAGATAGTATAGTATAATGTAGTCACGAACTAATTATCAGTATTCCATCATAAAAGGTGATCAACAGATAACCGCACTAATCATCTGGCCCTACACCCATTTCGTTCTATAGCGTTATGTACAACAATAACACAAAAATACAAATATATATATATAACACTAATTATAACATTTTTATTGTTTTAATTTTTCTAACCACCAGCCACAGAAGAGATAATGTAATTTTTTAGTACATATTGATATACATATACATGTATAATTATATTATTATTATATAATATTATAGATATTATTATATTATATTATTACACATGTGTACACGTGCACATACATACATACTGTAACGGAGTAATCGTACTGCGTGATTAATAACCAATATAAATAGAACTGAGTTATTCAATTCGTTGTTAAAATATTTAAAATATAATAATTAAATACTCCAATAAAATCCAACTATTTGTATTAAGTCCATTTTACCCACACACTACACACACCAATCATCCTACATGATTAACCATGACTATAAATCAAAAAGAAGGAAATTATTCGCTATTGAAATTATTTTAAAATATAATTATTAATTTCGCGAATGTAATAAATTCATTCATTTAATAATTCCTTAGCCTATCTACACCAAACTATACCATACATATACGCAAATTAAGTTGTAGATTGACTTCGAATCCATTGTTTTCCTCCTATTTCCCCTCTCTCTCTATCTATTTCTCTCTATAATATTTGTAAATTCTTCATATTTTATTAATATTTCCTTTGTATTTTCTCTCATATAGTTATAGTGTAGAGCTCTCAGCTCATCGACAACATGCCTCAGAACGAGTACATTGAATTAGCGCAGAAGCGTTATGGAAAACGCTTGGATTATGAGGAGAGAAAGTAAGTAGGGAGTGGGAGGCCTAGTTTTATGCATGTTTTATGAATGACTACGGGATGTTATACATGATATTATAGATGAGTTAGGTATAGGGAAGGGAGGTATTATATTATATGTACGTTGTATAGGTATAGTGTATTATATAAGATATAAAATGATTACAGGAAGAGAAAGGAAAAGATGTATTGAAGTATTGAAAGTGATTAGGTCAGGTGGAGACAAGAGGGATGGGGGAAAGAGAAAGCATGTTCTTATTGGATTATTTTATATATATTGATTTACTGCAATAATATATATTCATTGCTACATATTTTATGGTGAATGGTAAGTTAATATAGTATATAATATAGTATAGTGTATACTTAACAAGATGGTTGTTCATTGTACATTTTTTACAATACCCAAAATATACTAATATAGTAGTTGTTCATAATATAATATAATATAATATCATATATATTGTATGTTAGATATTATAAAATAGAGTGAAATGAAGTGGAAAGAGAAATTATGATGTACCTTTATACAAAATATTATGCTATATACTATTATATTGTTAGACATACATGCTAGCAATAAGCAAGTGTACCCTGTCCCTTATACATTATACCTTATACTATCATGCTCCTATGGTTGCATTATATTTCTGTTGCATTGATTGCACAAAAGACACATTTATATGTAGTGATACCAATGCCCACCACCTCCTCTGCCTATATATAGTAATCATGTTTGAGCACATTAAACTGGAAATAGTAAAGATTATGATGATGTTGCTGTCAAATAGTCTAATTATTTTAATGGATACACAGCATTAAGTGGCTAGACTAATTAAGCAAGTTCGTTATTCATATATTCACTTATATTATGCTTACATGATATTTTACTACCACATCTTAATCAACATAAAATCATATAGTTATACCTTTATATATATAAAATAAAGAAATTTAAACGAAAATAAGTACTTCATTCTTCTATCATACTTTCATATTATATTATATTCATGCTACTAACTTGTTTTAATTGGCCAGCAATGACAACATGATACTGTATTTAGGAGCTTGTTTTATTCTCTCATCACCTTATTACTATATATAAAGACATGCTACCTACTACCATACGATATTCTGTACTCTGCCACATCCTATACCCTGTCCTCCCTACTATACTTTATCCTTCTATCATAGCCATAGTAACCATAGTAACCCTCCTCCCCTTCCCTATCTAGGCGCAAGAAAGAGGCGCGTAAGGTGCACGAGGATGCAGAGAAAGCACAGAGTCTCCATGGTCTTAAGGCCAAGTTGTATAACAAGAAGAGACATGCTGAGAAGATCCAGATGAAAAAGACGTAAGAGGGACAGGGTGGTGGATGGTTGCTTATAGCTATATATATATATATTCTCTTGCCATTTGTGACTATGATTATGGTCTGCTGTTTAGTTTTAGTGTATGTGAAGGCACTCTGTTAGTATCTTATAATATATTGAATTGTATTGTATTGTACTATATTATATTATATTTATACTACCACCTGTATACGAAAAATTACTATGATCTCTGCCCCGACTCGCTTCTATTCCATTCGATTTGATATTAACTGCTATACCATAACCAATCAGAATCAAGATGCACCAGGAGCGTAGCAACAAGCATAAGGATGACGAGGCCGTGCCCGAGGGTGCCGTGCCAGCCTATCTGATGGACAGAGAGGGAGAGTCACGTGCTAAGGTGCTTAGCAACATGATCAAGCAGAAGAGAAAGGAGAAGGTATGTCATGATTGGCGCATTTATTTTATTTGTTAAATTCGTTTTTAAAAATTAAATTATTCTAATTTTGTTTATTGTTCAATCATATTGCAACATTTAATGCTAGGTTGACCTAAACATTTATAGAACCAATTATGATGTTGTGCGTTTAGCCTAGTTGGGTTATAAACCTACTGGTTTGCATAATATTATATTATACTAGACCTTCACTCATTGGTTCCTTATCACAGGCAGGAAAGTGGAATGTGCCTATCCCTAAGGTCAGGGCTGCGGCTGAGAGTGAAGTGTTTAAGGCATTGTCCTCCGGCAAGAAGAGACGTAGGTTTTAATTATTTTAAAATTTCTAAGTTTTTAATGTAATTTATTCTAATATGGTTATATTTAAAATAACTGCATATATTAATGTTCTCCAAAAAAAAAGACTTGGTGTGTAATAATGCCCAATCCAATCAGTTTGGTTAATCTACGATTAAATATTTTTTATAGCCAATCGCAATGGTTCACAATTTTTATTGTTGCATAGAACAACAGTAAAAAGATAATTAAATATTTAATACAATTTACCATAGTGCTGTTATTGGTTGCCAGGCTAGCCTCTCACATAATACTTAATCGTAATCTTCCATTAATATTAGCATTTTCCCCGTTACTATGGTAACCACAGAGAAATCCTGGAAGCGTATGATTACCAAAGCCACCTTTGTAGGAGATGGCTTCACCCGTAAACCTCCTAAATATGAGCGTTTTATCCGACCAATGGCCTTGCGTTGTACTAAAGCACACGTGACCCACCCCGAATTAAAAGCGACCTTCCAGTTGCCTATTTTGGGAGTCAAAAAGAATCCCAATTCTGGATTATATACTACCTTAGGAGTTATTACTAAGGGTACTATTATTGAGGTAAGTTATAGTTTATGGTATAATATGATATGGTATGGGATAGGCATTATATACTACCTAGGGGCTATTACAACGGATACTGTAATGAGGTATGGTATAGGATAGGGTGTATCTATATCTCTCTATGGCATGATATAGATTACTAATTAATATCATCCTAACATCTCATTTTTTCTATATTAGGTTAATGTCAGTGAACTTGGATTGGTTACCACCACAGGCAAGGTGGTGTGGGGTAAATACGCTCAAGTCACAAATAACCCTGAGAATGATGGCTGTGTAAACGCCGTCCTATTGGTCTAAAATTAGCATTATAAGGCTATCTATTTTTAGTTTTAACTGGATAGTGAGTGCAAGTGCGTACGCACCGGTGGCGTGGCTTGTTGTGATGTGATTGGTAGATTAAAAATAAACTATATACCTTAGGATAAATGGTATATGTACATATAATATAATGTAATATATGATAACCTTACTATGACGTCATATTATCCTTACCTTCACTACATACTATATACATCTATTATACAGCAAAATAAAATATAATATGGTATAGTCAAAAGTCCAATTGCACCAATGAACGTTAACTATATTCAATGTCAGTTAGATCCAGCTAGCAATTAAAGACTTCATTAGGTTTGCCTTCTTTTTGGCCTAATTAAATTACTAGTATGGTGATAGGCTCAGTTGTTACCTGACTGATGCAATTAGATAACAGATGCTATTTCGTGTTTTTAATGTATGTTAGTATCGATACGTTAGTGTATTTTCAATTTTCTTAACCAATGGGTGTTCATTAATATTATCAGTTAAATTAACACCTATTTCTTACTGGAAGGCTTTCTCATTAGACCCATAGATCACAAATCATTCTATCCTGTTGTGGAACCGATTGCACCTCGTATTTCAATTTAATTGGATAGAATTTGAAGGCCTATTGTATTTAAACCAATCAAATATGTTCATCTCCTTTTAAAATATTTATAATTTACACCCACACATAAATGAAATGCTGTGAATAAAATTGGTGGAGCACCCGTAATCGGTTACTATGGTTACTTATTATTTATTTGTATTAAAATATAAAGTATAAAACCTGTTCTATTTATTTATTATCTGTTATCAATCAGATAGTAGAGATCATCTATCAAACCTACGTAGCAATGAGCCAGAGTGAGATAAATTCCTATATACCTATATCAGATATAGAGTTTAGTCCGAATTCCGCCTCACCGCATTTTATGTATTTGGAGTAGTACAAATTAACCATGGTGTGGTTGAGACGGGGCATCTAGTTGTGCTTACACTATAATCCGCTATCTGACATGCGTCATTGTCAGAATAATGGCTAAAAATAAAGACAGAGTTTGAAGTACTGATAACACAAATATTTTACATTTAATTATGTGCATGTAATAACCACATTGTTATTGTAATGCTTACTCCAACGTTAGTCCTCACATATGATAAACAGTGTCCAGACCTCTCTCGTTCAGAACTCAGAGAACTGTTAACTAACCCTAAATAGTAACAATAGTTATTATTTACATTGTAATATATCACCCCTTACTGATTGATTTCATTGTGCAATTTCCACATTCGCATCCAAGAAAATCAGTGCATTAATTCCTTCTGAATTAGAACAGAGGTATAATTGCTACAACCAGTTGCCTAGAGAGTCGGTTTATGGGCCTTCTATAAAACCTCTATCACAACAACTGTGCCTTAAAGACATATCCGATTAAGTGACTATTACTACCATTGGTCCAGCAAAATTAACGACACTATTACCAATCTAAATGCCTAGCCTCTAGTCATGGGCAATCATAGCATCATCAAATATACAATTGGAAATTTTGACAGCTGTGGACAAGTCACTAGAGCTGACAGATTCTGATAATTAGTTATCTTCCAACGGGAATATTTATTTAATTTGGATTTTTCTTTTTATAACTATTAACATTCACTACTATCAGCAATTAGTATTATATGTGGCCTGGGAAAGTAGCTAGTGCAATCTATTGGTGTTAAACGATAATTCAAGATACTATATAAGAAATCATTTTAGATCACATTTTGAGGTCTAGATAAGAAATTGCGTAGGCATCCTGACTAAGACAAATTTTGCTGACTATTTTAATAATAAAAACAATGTCGGAGCATATCTGTATTCCATGTATGCAAAGGGACACTTAAAACGCCCCTTAATTCGGCATTCTCTCCCTTTAAACAAATATAAGTCACAAGAACACTATTGTCTCTACTTTTTAATACCAAAATGGTAGCAAAGAAAGCTTAAATAGTTTACCATGGCTACAAAACCTGATAATTCTATAAAGTCAACAATCCATGAGTACTGAAAATATTTCACTCCCATCCTCCATTCATCTGCTGACTTCTCTGTGTGGAGATTCAATTTTATTACATCCACACTATCTTCAAATCTGTATTTGAATTATTAATATTTTCAGCTTTAAAGTGACACCAAAGTAATATACAAAACGAAAGGACAGCACCCACATATCACTTCAGCCGCCAGACGCCGAACGCCAGATGCCAGAGCCTGCAGTAGAGCCAGAGCCTGCAGCAGAGCCAAAGCCAGAGCCTACAACAGAGCCAGGGCCAAAGTGTAAGCAAGCAAGAACATTTAATATACAGTTTGGTGAATTGTCTTATGTCTTTTTTTTTTTCTTTTTTTTTTCACATTTGGTGTTAAAACAGAAATATTTAATTAATTTAGGTATTTGTTTGCATGACTATTAACATTTAATACTATTAGCAATTATTATTACAATATAGCCTGCGAAAATAGCTGGGGCAATCTATTGGTGTTAAATGGCAATTCTAAGGTTATCTATAAAAATGGAACCAGCCAATGGTAGAGATCTTACAATTATAAAATAAGTCATTTCAAATCATCATGCTTTGAGTCCAGATAGCACATTGATTTGGCATTCTGCTTGTGATAAGTCTTGCCGACTTTAATAATAAAAATGCGTCTTAGCATATGTATACTATATGTATGCTAAGGGATACGTTAAAGCGCACTTTAATTTGGTATTTTCTGTCTTTTTAAACGAATGTAGGTTGCAGGAATGCTTGTTTCTACTTATTATTTCTCAATATAAATGATTAGATTAGATAATTTACTCTGAATGATTGATTAGATTAGCTATTACTGACAATTCAGTGCATGGGCGGAGGACTACATAATACCTACTCAGTTCATTAGCATGGACCAAAGATCATCATAAATTATTTTCAGTTTAGTAATTAACATCTATAGTTGATATGTCAAGGGATAAGGCGACACGTAAAACTAGTTGCAAAGGTTTACTTACGCTGACTCTAAGAACCATCCTTCAATCAATGACAACGGGGAAGAAGACGAGTGCTTTTGTCTCTTCAAATTCTACTAAAAATGAATTACCTACCATTAAAAAATTGTTTAAAAAGAAAGTCATTCCGCTACCAGACATCGCCCAACTTTCCAAGCGACAATCATATTTACCCAGCGACGAAGAATCAACGTACTCGGAGACAGAATCTTTATCTACCAGCTTCGAATATATATCTGGGATCGACGATGAGATCGATATGGAAGTGTTCCTCTTCCAAGATAAATATTATGTTTCATTTTTCAGCCATTAGCAAAATGAGGAAAGATCCTATTGTAGTCTCTAATAGTTCCAAATCAGGGAACTTTACGGAAACAAAACAAAACAGTAGAAACAAACAAAACCAAATGCTAAGTTAGATAAAGAGTATATTGAGGATTCCGTCCTATTCATTTGGTGTTAATCTGCAATGCCATTAATAGATTTCTATGCAGTAGTTAGTACTGCATCTTTTAATTATAGATGGCATTGTCGGAGCTACTTGTCATCGATTCCAATCATAGTTCTACAAGGACAAATTTTACCGCTATTATCAAGGTCTCTGTCTGGCTTCCTAGTGGCGGCTATTGACAGTGTAAAGATTAGGTCACATAAGGGGGTTACCATGACCACATAGAAGTTTTCGATCAGAGGAATAAATTTCCCGATCAAAAGGAGAGCAAATAAGTTGCGAATTTTTACACCTTTTATTGTAATAAAAAATTATTAGTGCATTTTTTTTCTTCTTGTTATTTGTGATATGTAATATAGTTTTGAAGAAATTATACTTCCTTTAAAATAAAAAGAATAACTCAAAAAATATTTACATACATATGATTGATGTAACATGTAACATATGTAGCATCCTTTTATCCTTTTACTGCCCAAATATGTTTATGATGTTGATATATTTGTTCTCCTTTTGATTGGGAAAATCATCCTTTCACATACTGATTGACTCTTCGTAATTGTCATTAATTACACCAATTAATTAATGAATTAATTCCCCAATGCGTGTTGCCAATTATTCTACGACTATTTTACATAGAACTATTTTAACAGAGTTTATATTTCTATAAATAGCTTAATTCCTTGGTTATTGGTTCGTCAATGAGTCAAGAGCCAATTTTTTAGGCAACAGAGGATGAGCTGATATTAAAATAATCTCATTACAATTTGTAGTAAGTCATGTCTAGTCCAATGCTGGATCTATGTGAACTACTCCAAAATGTTAACCACTAAATTGTATTCACTACGTCAATGATTCAGATCAAGATTAATCCCTGTATACCATACTGTATTTGATATAAAGTTTGATCCGAATTCAGTGTCATAGCATCATATCTGTTACATCTTAAGATAAAGACTGGGTATGTCATATTTCTCCTCTATTTTACCATTTTCACAGGTATGACTAGATATTTTAATCACCATTTAATCTGCGATTAACTAATACTTGATTGTAAAATTAGAGATTAAGATAGATTTATTAAGATTGGATTACACCTAGGTTTTATTGTATGAAAGGGCTATGTAATTATATTAATTTTTTATTTTTCATTTTTTATTATTACTATTATTAGTATTATTATTTTTAAAAAATCAGGTTTAATTTAAAATGTAGATTTTAACTAATAATAAAAGAGATATAAACATATATGTATAGAGTAGGAGAGAACAACCATAATATAATAATTTATAAATTTTAACTAGGTTCTTGATTGGCTCTGAGAACTCATCCAAACGTGGGCTCTTCAAAATCTCATTTTTCAGGATTTTCTTATCAGCATATCGTTAGTATTATTATTAGTATTACATTACTATTACTGTTATTATTATTATTATTAATGACTTCGTTATTATAGAAACATGTTTGGTTTAATTATTGCTGGTCGTTTGGTATGTTAGTATTATTACACCTTGAAGCTTAAAGTGCATTAACCAACTCTATTAGTTGGTTATTGATATTTATTCTTTTATACTACTCAAAATACTTGCATATACTCATCTATTCGTATATATATGCTCGTATAATCCATACATCCATGTAGGCATAGATGTATGTATGTATGCATGTATGTATGTATGTATGTATCTATGTACGTATGTATGTATGTATGTATGTATATGTATGTATGTATGTATATACGTATGTATGTATGCAT
>NAOQ01000657.1:29879-40918 GCA_002751075.1 Ichthyophonus hoferi
TTTATTCACTTTATTAGGCACTAAGCACTGGCTGCTCATTGATCATTGATCATGACTAAACACTGGGTGAACAAATAAATATGTTGAACAAAATCTCCCTTTCTAAAGCCATTGAATATATTTAAAACTATAGTTATTACATACCCCAATAGGACAAATTAGTAACCTATTGTATTGTTGTTGCACTGGTTACAATCATGTATAAAGGCAAATGCAGTAACACCTATAAGAGGGCGGCAGCACAGACTGCCTTAAGGCAGCGAAAGAACTATGCCAAGAACTAAATAGTTTCTAGTAAACTGGAATGCAATACTCTTCAGCGCCTAGAAGAAAACTTGTCTAAGAATTAAAAATCAATTGTAGACTCCGTGCCTATAAACATGTTACCAAAACTACCACAGATTGCTATAATAATTATAGCAATCTGTGGTCGTTCTAGAGACTTATCTACAGGCTTTACGGTCTCCAACTGAGTGTGGTATAATAGGACTATATATATGTATGTATTATGATATTGTTTAACAAATATTAAAAGAATACAAAGTTCTTGTGTGAGTGAACATGTAGACAGGCATGCGGGGTAGCCGCATATACCCGGGTGTGCTGGGGGCCACATGCATGTGAACTTCCCCCTTTTATTATGGAGTTTTGTTTTGTTTTATACTTTGTTTTATCGCCAGTGCTAACTTTCTAGTTAACATCCATGTTGCTATCAATGACTTAAATGGAGCCAAGCATAAATATTCGTATTAGCTAATCCAACTCACGATAGACCAAAGAGACCTACTAGGATTGTCTGATCTTACTGCAATACTTAAATACTGTTGTCCCTAATTTTGGGGAAATAACTCATTTCCTCGTTGATGTAATAGTGCTCATATGCTGCCCCTTGTGAAAGGCTTCAAGTCTTAAATCCAATAATCTTATAGCCAACATTTCGGAGCATAATAAAAGTAAATAATGTTAAATAATACAATGCAATGCAATTCTTTACTCTACAACACAATATAAGATCGTCTATTATAAAAAGACCTCCTAACACTCTCCCATCCATACATCCTTCTCGTTCTTTGGGAACCTTTTTCATAACTCTCCAAGTATCTTATATAACCTCCCTCTACTCATTCCATTCTCTCTCCTACACACTCTAAATGCTTCCTGTGCAAAATAATGAAAGGCCGGTAGAGGTCTTGCAGGTTTAACTGTAGAGATGATGCGACGGGTGGGTCTAAAGGTCATGTTTGTAGAGATAAAGGCAAGGTGTAGGATAGAGAAAGTGGAAAGCAAGAATGTCGTGCAGAGTGAGCAGGAAAGGAAGAAGTACGTTATTACATGAGAGAATATAATATAAGACAGGATAAAATAGTATGGTATAATATAGGATAGGATAGGATATCATGTGTAATATAATTTAATATAATATAATAATAGAACATAATACAACTGAAGCCTATTGAGTCGTCTGATCTTTTCTCAATTATCCAATACTATTGTGATCTAATCATGGGGCTCATTTAATTAATTACTTTCATTATTACTTCATTATTACTTCATTATCACTTTATTAATGTAAGCTACATACTATGTATTGAGAAATCAATTTGCCTGGTTGAGAATGTTACTCAATTCAACTATTTTACACCAATCATTTCATGATCTGATTGTTATCTGTTCATTCGGCGGAGTTAATGGTCTTAAAACAAATATTAATTACAACCAAGCATACTTTTCTATCTAGTAATAAGAAAATAATATTGTAAAAATAAATAAAGGAATAGGCTGTAAAAGTGTATTGAACGCTTTGGTTCCAACCATATTTTATAAAGCATTAGGGCTTCTGTCTCATCTATGATTATTGCAGTTATAAGCGACTACAAGCCTTGCTTTTGATGTATTCATTCAATTTATCACAGCAATGGTTCTTACTGTTTTAAGAAACCTAAACTAACAACTGCATATAGTGTTAATAACCGTGAAAAATAGTAGCACAGTTGGCTATCTTTCATACTTTTACAGATTTATTGATCCAAAAGTTTAAACGTGGGCATGGAATCATTATATGTACTATATGCAATATTATGATTCTGATTGGTTTAAGCGCGTGCTCTTCAATACGCCAAAGTGCCGCATTTCTACTGGATACTAATATAACTCAATAAAGTTACTAAGATAACACTTCTACTATTAACTTAGTTTTGCAATATAAAAGAGTGCATACTATAATAATCATAATATATACATAAATGTGTGTTAAATATGATGTACGCCTTGTTAGGTTACCGAATCAATTAATAAAAAGGTATAATTGCGTAAAATATTTTATTTTTTGCTTACCTTTAGGAAAGCTATAGAGATCTAATTATTTCGATTTCCGAAGTAGCTCTTAGGTCAATATGTATGGCAATGTACGGTTTCTCATTGCACCAGACTTTGTAAATAAAGCAGCTATAGGGCTCTAAGTAACTTCACTCCGGACCGAGATAGCATTAAATTGATTATCAGAAACCAATCATTATTGTACTAATATTTCTAATATATGCAAACCCTAACACTCAATAATTTTATGTCCTATCATCGGGGCTGCCTGTGAACCACCTAAGAAGTCCTGCATAGTACGTAAGATTTGGGCAAGCACTACACATGCACCATAAAATAATTCTCAACCCAGAGTTATATGTCCCTGCGCTGACAGGCTTTAAAATAGGTTTGTAAAACATGGCACTGTAGTCAGCATCAAGCACTTAATACCTTTAAGCAAGATAAGGATGTGGTGATGATGAACCCTAACTCCGTGCGGTATTGAGCAGTTTAAACTGCCCATCAGTGGTAATCTATCTCGTAGACAAATGCATTTGCAAAATATCCATCATTCATCCAGTTCTACTTCTTCAAACTCCAATTTCAATTTCTTATTGGTCCCTCCGTGTAGTGTTTGTTAGACTTATGCAGGGCCTACGACAATTAAATATCTGGACTCAAAATATATGCGATCTAATTGGCTTACTATATTGGTAAGACCCTGGCTATTGGCTGGATTAAATATTCTCAATAATTGGATTAAAATTTAACACCAATAGATCACAGCAATTATTTTTCCTGACTACATATGTAATAGTAGTTGGTTACTAATAATATTAAATAATTGTAGCTATAAAAAAAAATACATATTTCAAATAACTGTTTCTGTTTTACCTTAGTGCAACTTGTGTTTTATTTATTTATTGGTACATACCGATAATTTCCTTCGTTTGTCTGACGTACATAAACCTAAGATGGCTTTCGGATTTAATTAGACATAATTGGTTTACTAAGAGGATATCGCTATTGGCAGGTTTATGGTTCATAGAACCTATAAAGATACTTTTTGATGAAGATGTAGGTAGTAATAATCATAAATCATAATTTGTAAGCTAGCAGAGCGATGGCACAAACTATTGTCAGTTTAATACTTCTTTCCCTTGCCTCTATGAGCACTGGCAAGACTTGCGACAGCTCAAGTCCCGATTATTGTAAGCATTGATTTGCATGGTAGCTCGATGGTGGGCATGCAGTGAGTTTGCCCACCATCGACTCAGCATTGCTATACTTTTTATGTCATTTTTCTTGGAAGGCCTTCCCATAATTTTTCTTTAACCTTTAATTTATTTTAATTTATAAACACTTGATAAGTTTGAGCATGATTTAGTTTGCTAACCGATGTATTTATCTACCTCAGTGGGTGGCTACAAATTAGCCAATTGCGAGCTTCCGGTCCACGCCAAAAGAGAATTTTGGAAAATTCAATTAGAAAAGAAAACCAAAATTAGGCATATATCGGTAAGTTGCTGTTGTGAATGCCTTGCTACATCTTCATTCACCAATGTATATAGCCATAATAATACCAAATACGCAACATTAGATTTCTTTAAATATACATCAAGGCTTTTCAATTGCTACTATGGCATGGGTATTTTAGCACTGGTAAATTGAGTATATTTTTAATGTTGTTTATTATCCCACTGCATCAAGGCAAAATACATTAGAACAAGTCAAGTAGTTCTTGTTTTAACGCTATATTTCTCTACAGCTCCGTCTACAAAATCCAAGTATTGGCAAGGCAGCAAAGTTCAACCTGAGAGTGGGTGATAAGAAGTGTGGTGAAGTAGTCCAGAAGGATGGAAAAATGGAAAATTTTGAAATTGCTTGCCCAGATGGTGGAATTGAAGGTCATCATATACACTGGGACACCGAACAAATTATTCCTGACGACTTCAAATATTGCGATTTCGTCGTGTGTGGAGGAGATGATTCAGTAGTGCCAACACCAGTAGTGCCAACACCTACACCTACACCTGTAACACCTGTAACAAAACCGGATGGTAAGTACTAATTTTAACCCAATGTCTGATGTGCGACCCTTAATACATAGATAACTTTAGCTGGTCCTATATTGTGGCATTAACAAAAGTGCTGAAGATCCAACTGGGAAATGCTCCTTTTCAAAAACTTCTTAATTCAGCAAGATGGAGATATTTGAATAAATCAATTGTGAGACAAATTAGCCAAGAATGTATCTTTATCTGAATCGCTGACAGCAACTTTTCATAATACTTAAATTTTTTGTTTTATACACTTGCTCAACAAAAATTGAAAACTGGAAACCAATCTTTATGTAATTATGTTCACTTCCCTTACGGGTCCTAGCATGATTTTGCATGATTTTGTATATATTCTAATCAAAGTAATCATTCAGTGCTGGAACCGCCATGCCCAGAGGGCTACGAATACGGATACGAAGATGAAAACTAGAGCTAGAGTCAAAGTCTGTGCCAACAACTACACTAGATTATAGGCTCGAGTATTCAACAGTACAGCCCTACCAGAATATTTTAAGAGTTATAAGCCTTATTACTACGATAAAACTGTAATTTTCTTCCGAATCAAAAAAGAATTAGAACTGTAACTGTGTTTTTTTCTATTTGATATTGCCAGAGAAGTCTATTATTGAGACCTGGAAAGTGTAATAAAAATCTAATAAAAAATGATACAAATATTTAAATACTACTAAGTAACGGTAGCTGTTTATTAATATATAGTATGATCAGTGATTTATGTCGTCTCGAAGAACAAATATGTTTGTGTGGCATATTGTATGTATTGTTTGAGTACTGGACATGCAAATTTTCTAGTCGCTCTTGGCGCACTAGAATCCTAAGAACATTGGGAAAGTTATGTTTTATTATATTAAAATTTCTACATTCATTAAGCTAACAAATGAGGACCTTTTCTTAGCAACTGTATTGGGCACATAGTTAAAAATGTGGAAAACATAACATAGTGCTCATGAAAGAGATTCTGAATCAATCTAGAACAAATTCAGGTAAATAATACACGGAATATCTCTAATTAAACTATTAGCTAGTGAAAACCTTAGGTACAAAAGAACACTAGCTGTTCTAGTATTTAGGATGGTTCCAGACGCATACGATTAGCTACGAAATAATATCAATAAAACAAATTTATTGGCAGGCGCCCAATCATAACTCAACCAGCCTCTTTTACAAGACTATATCCAGAAATAAAAAATGCTTAAGCAGAAGAAAGATTTGGATCAGCAAATATTAGCATAGTCCGTGGATCATGAAATGATTAGTCCAATATTAGTTATCGAATAACGTTCTGAGTCAGATAAACTGGTTTGGTAATAAGGATTACTAAAATCGGTCCCGTTTACATTGATGAACACAGCTACAATTGACACCTGGATAAACGAAAGTCAGAAAAGCATGAAAGGGAACGGAAACAACCAATAAACGCTCCGACACACCTGGACATACGCGGAAACCCGACATGACTGTATATGTGTAGAATACCATTATGGGAAAATACAAACATGTTGGTAACACATAAAGTTACATTTATTTATTATTTGTTAAATAATGTTATAATATATATATAGTCCTATTATACAATATTCAATTGGTGACCCCTAAACCAGTGGACAAATCACTGGAACCGTCCACCACACATGATATGCAATTGCACCAGAAAGGAACACTAGAGCTGCAAATCTAAGTAGTAACCATGACGAGTAGTCAGTGGACTGCCATTTTTGGTCATCTTGGTAAGATAACGAGTTGTAAAAACCGCATAGGGTGGCTACCATTTCAGCAGTGATATGCACTGATCTGAAAATTCTGGAAATAAGTTATGGACAGGTCCCACATTAAGTCCTAGCACGAAAGCCCCCGAAGGATGGAGGGAAATTAAATAGTTAATTAAGTTTGTTCAAAGAAGGGGCAAAATAGTTTAGGTAAAAAGGTCAATATATCAATATGGTCTGTAGATGTTGTTATGTAAAGTAAGTTACTAACCTCTCTATGATTGGTTATTATATGCGTACATAAAATATTTAATTAGTCATACCATTGGCTTAAGCGGTACATAACTATTCATAGTTAAGTGCAAACGGATCCCAACATTATGGATCGCTCATTTTATTGTACCAACCAAAATAAAGTATACTGAATCAGACTCGAACTACGTGTTCATACGGAGTTAACGGTCTTGTGACAAGGTCTCATGTCCTGGTATATATTTTTTTATAGCTCGTTTAGTTACATTTATGAGTTTTAATGCCAAATATTACAATCGGGACTATATTCGAAGTATATATGCCTACCCAAAGCAGCGCATTTAGTAATAGTAAAAAATTAACACAGGTAACCGCGCACTCAAGTATGTTTTAAAATATAATAGATATATTAATTTTAAATGCATGCTTACTCTCTGTTAGAGGATACTTTGCTCACATCCGTAATGTGTCCATCGCTAGTTGAATCAGAAGATTTGATAAACGAAGTATTGAATCTTCACTAGAACTTATTGATAAGGATAATTGTGTAATGCTGACCACAATCGACTGGGGGCAAAAGTGTTTGGTCGTTACTGTGGTATAGGCTTGTCTATCTTGATTTGCAAAGTCTGATGATGGTACAACGACTCTTGTTTTCTTAGATATCCTTGAGGACCTGTTCGCCGTTCTTGGAGTTAACGTAATAAAGCGTTTCTTACTTTTGGACTTCATAATTCTTCCAAGACGAGTCATAATAAACAAACAAGAAAGTTTATTTAATCAGTTTTTCTTTTTATTTTCCCCCGGCCATTGTGTAAGATCTTCCATTACATTATCTACTTGACCTCCGATAGTTTCCCAAGGTTCTGGAGCAAGCAGATCATGAAATGATTGGTCCAATATCAATTGATTGAATAACGCTTCATAGTTCTTATCTAGGTAAATTGATTTGCCAATAAGGATCTTTACGATTGGTCTCATTTACGTTGAACAGCTACGATTGACACCCGCGATAAACAAAGGTCGGAAAAAGATAAAAGAAAATAGAAACAACCAATAAACGCTCCGGCACGCCCAAAGAAGCCAGTGGAAGTCACTATACCATAGATTGCTATACACATAAATGAAGATGGTATAAAATATAGAAAGCCAGTTTAAAGATTAGTGCAGATTAGTTTGTACATCTATATAATACAGAGATTGCATAGATCTGAGCAGGAAAATTTAGTACATTTCAGTGTATCCGTAGATTTTCTTTTATTATTATTTAAAAAAGAACAAGGCGGTAGGAGAAAGCAAAGCAGGCGGAATACAGAGAGGTGAGATGGATTCACGTATGTAAGTCAAGAAAAGCTAATATATATATATATTATAAAAACAAAAAAAGATAACCATATTTTAGTCTTAATCAAGAAGGAATCGAGGCAGAGCTCACTTGATATGGCTGTGCTAAGCATTAAACCCAACCCACTCCATAAGCGTAGCACAGCACAGGTGTTTTCTTCTCAGCTAACCTAAAGTCAGAGATTTAAATCAATACAGTTCTTATATTTGCTTGGCAAAGATATCTTTACAAATTTAAAACTCTTAGATCTGTAGAGCACTCACTCTGTAAGATCAACAGGTTGAAGGTATAATAAGTTTCACAGAAATCTAAAGAACTCTTGATACTCAAGCATTGTATTTTAACTAACCCGACAACCCTGTTTCAAAACTGCCAAAACAGAAAAGTTGAGATGTTAATAAGAAATTCAGACTTTTTTTAACATTAAATTAGATTAGTCTCCTCTACTCCAGCCAGAGCAACATATACTACCTATCTTTAAATCAAATCCGAACTTATATAACTATATAATTTAACATTAAAATTTTAGGTTTCGGATTAAAAATAATACTTTCAAAACGCCTAAGCGTAGGGTTGAACCGCAAATAAAGAAATGAAACGTGTTATACAGGAGAGTATACCATCTTAGCAGCAAATTTCCAATCGAGTGTGAACATAGAGGGCCATGGACAGACCAAACTCTAAGCCATCTATCGAGGTTCTGATATTAGGTCGATCATAAAATAATCGGTCCAATATTAGTTATTGCATAGCATTTTTAACTAGGTAAATTGATTTGTCAATACAAGCACTTACGTTAATTAATGAATTAATGAATTATGAGCCATCCAAATAAGGACACGCTAGTACATAAAATCCTCGCACCAAGCTATTTGATAGGCTAGTTTTATCCAGCTTTAACTACTTGGGATTGAGGCTCATTAGACAATTAGCGTTGCAATAGTTGTAAACAGATATTTTATCCAATAAATTTTATCTCGGTATAATTAGATAGTATAGGTGCAGATAGTACATTGCTCAGCCATTCTGCCCAAGACAGGTCCTGCTGACTTGTTTAATAACAGAAAAGTGTCTTAGCATATCCATATTCCGCGTATGCAAAGGGACACGTTTAAACTTCTCTTAATTTGGTGCTTTTCCTCCTTCTTAATAAAGATAGGTCGCAGGAACACTCTTGTATTTATTTATTATTCTCAACAATATTTTTTACGTAGGTAAATGTAGTGTGGGATTAAGGTTTAAGCAAATTCCCACAGAAATATTTTGGTGTAAGTCCAATGCTTAGGTAATTTATTAAAATCATTTTAAGTATACTGACAGGTCAATAGATTGGCAGAAACTATATTACGCCAACTCAGTCCATTATAAAGGACATGACAATATTTATTCCAAGATTGCTAGCCACGCAATGAATTGGGTTTCTATAGAAGTTTTCCAGTTAATAAGTCTAATAATTCTAGTTCAAGGTTAGTTAAATTCATAATGATTTTTTTTAATTACATAATATGTTTTAAGCCCGATAGATTGATTTGTCAATATATTATAAGTAAGCACTTCCCACTTCCACATATGAGGTAACTAGCTAAAAATGCCATTGGTTTATTAAAATGAAAGGAGAAAAGTATAAAGGAAAAACCAGAATTAATAATAAAGCCCCCGGCTATTCCGCTCATACATGAATAGTACTTATGGCAAATATGAAGTTCTTGTAAAGATACACAGAAACACTTGGCGCTTAATTATATATATATGTAATACATATAGTTATTGTGATGTCTAATTTAACACTGGCTCTCGTAAACGATAGTGTTCAAATTGCACTACTACTCGGAAGCCTGAAAATTGCTTACTGACATTAGATAGTATCGTATTCTATGTTGCCAATATCAGTAATATTCCCGTCAGAAGTAGATACAGTGGGCACAGATTTGTCTGAACTACTGCTTGATGATGACGGGAGTGGCTGATATAATGGGTCGACCTCAGGTATAAACGTTTTGGTAGGAATAACGTTTGTAGGCTGAGTTTCCTCTAAAGTCTATGGAGTATTTATCATTTTTCTTTTATTCTCTGTTCAGATTCCCCTTGAAATTGTCCTTGGTGTTAAAGGAAGCGCCCTCTTAAAATATTTCTTTTTAAATACTTTATTCAGTTGCATATTGATTTATAAAGAACCAACCAATGACTCGTATATAGTCAGGTAAAACGCATATTTATTTATATTAATTTCCAGTCCTCGTATGAGACCTTTGTAGGCATTATATAGTTCCTGCCGCTTCTGCCATCTTTACCGAATCCCAGTCAGTAAACTTTCTATGGTACCTTATTGAAATAGATAAAGACATTTGAATGATTAGAATGGTATGGGTGTTAAACTTAATGTTAACACTTAAGATTACTATAAAGTTATTTAACCAAAGCTTTCAATAATAAAAGCCCCAAGTTAAAGCTAAAGCCTTTTGCCAATCTAATCGATAGCCATAACTTTGTGAAAGCTAATTGCTATTAATTAAAACATCTCTACTAATAGTTGGTCTTGTACCACTAATTCAATGGTTCCTTATTAATTAATAGATCTATGTACAAAAATACTAACCAATCACGGAGAGGTTAGTAAATAGGTACTTCATAACTATAAATAAATAAATCTATAAACGCTCTAGCTGAAAACGTTCGACCGATAGCGATAATAGTTTTTATTTACATAGTAACTTAGCTCCACTTAATGATCGATCACATAGTATAATGTTGTTATTATTACTTATAATTAGTGGTACGATGAAGAGGACTTATTCATATTGTAATCTTTATTGACTAATCTCATAGCTATTTATTATTTTAAGGCCTGCATAGAAAAACCAGGTGAAATGAAATCATATCGAAATTTCTTTTAAATTTAATCGATCTCCACTTCTCTATTATTATGGTCGACTGTACTCAATTTTCGGTGGTGAACTGATAACCACTTCAAAAAATATCCCCACCCTCCATCGGTTCAACCATTTTAGGTGCGGAAGGTGGGGCTGGATCTGCGATTAAATCTGCAGAAGGTTTAAGTTGGTTTTAACACAATAGTTTTGCCAGAAGAATTGGATTTAGAAAGTGTCAGTGACAATGGAAGCGCCGCTAGGTTGTTGGGCTTTAATAACCCTATCAAAATTCTCTTCGTCCATTTCTGACAGCTCTTCCGTGCTCGTCAAAGTTACTAATTATAAAACAGTGGAGGTCGATTTCTCAAAGCTAGAATTTAAAAAAATTATCCCGGAAGGAGGAGAGAGGTTAGCTAGTGCAAATGATTGTCTGGTAGGAACCGCCTTGTAAGTTTCTGTATTGCCCGAATCACTAGAATCTGAAGAAATG
>NAOQ01000658.1:0-20858 GCA_002751075.1 Ichthyophonus hoferi
TACCTACCTTATACCCACTCTATATCTACCCTATATCTACCCTATATCTACCCTATACCTGCCCTATATATGTGAGATAATATAGCCACCCCCTAGAGGAAATGTATTCATCTTAAAAGAGACACACAAATATTAACAAATATTAGAGGGGTTCCTTTGTACAAACAAATCCTTCTATTTGCGCTCGTACTCTATCCCGTATACAACTATCTTTGTATATCTAGATATCTTGGCAATAATGGTTGAAGTGGTCTAAGGGGAAAGTTATTCTATTTATGATGCAGCGGGTATATGATTGAGACAGGCAGCCTGCCGATAGTTATCTACATACCCAAGAGCCGTAGCATACCTACCATCCATCAGCTCCTTGACAGCTGTAGCCTCCCCCCACTGGGCATACCCTGTCATTAAAGCATTATACAGTTTGCTGTCAGGGGCACACATCCCTTCGGTCTTCATGGTTTGGAACAGACGCGCTGCCCTCTTACAGTGGCCCCCTTGTATACAGGCTGTCACCAGTACGGTGTAGGTATGGACGTCAGGGGAGATACCTAGAGAGAGCATCTAAAGAGGCCCCGGGGTAAGTATATGTACATACTAGCATACCTTTAGCAGGGTATGTATATGTTGTGACATAGGCCCATTTGTAGGTCAATATAGGGAAAGGAAAGTTAGGTATGTATTATATCATACTTCAATATTATCACCCATATAGGCATATATACACACATACATATATACATGCATACATGCATAAATGCGTACGTACAAACATACATACATACGTACAAACAAACATATATATACGTACATACATACATACATACATACTAGCATACATACTATCAAACTATCATATATGTGTACTATCACAAAGATATGCACACATGCATAATAGCATATGGTTTCACTCCTACATGTCAACTATATATAGATACATATATTACTTTTTAAAATTAAAACGTGCACATATCACATATGGCTATGATAAGTATATATACATGTATACAGGTATGTCTTCCCCATGCACATCTATATACATATATAATAGCACAGCTGCAGACGTATATGTGCCCGTATGCACTATTAGTATTACAAAGGAGAGGGCTATACAAAGATGCATAGATGCGTGGTAGTATCTGCAATACCCTTGAGCCCCCTCCCTGGGCATGCCTACAGAGTGGGTGGGTATACACAGCAAGGAATAATATCCCACCTATTATACTGTGCTATTTCATTTATTATAATACAACATCAACCATAATACAATACATTACATATTACCCTTAGATTGCAATGTCACTGGTTACCTTTTTATATAGACTTAACGCATCAAACCAACTGGTGAAGCTCAACAGCCGCAAGAGGCTGTTGAACATGGTGGTAGTCAACCTTAAAGGGGTCTGTGATTGTGATTGTGGTTGGTTGTATATCAGTTCACTTGACAGATTAATTTGGTATAAAGTATGGCTCATTTGCACCACTGGGAGAGAAGACTGGTCGAGGGCTGTTACAGTTCATATGTATTTGCTTATCTGTGTATGCATTTATATATTCATGAAGTGCATACATACAGATATATGTCCATCCACAAGGCCTTCCTACAGTAATCAATGCGAAACACTAGCCATATCTAGATTACTAGACCCCTGGAGCCATACACCCCCTCTCCATCCACATATATATATTCCTTTAGCACCCTCTCTTGGCTATCCCTTCAATGCATACCCTATGTATTGTTTGGACAATAAGGTTTACATCATCCACACTGTGCAGGTGGCCCAGGGCCCCCAGCAGGGCTACTTTAGTATACTGGTCTGGACTGACACGACCTGC
The DNA here is from genome assembly GCA_002751075.1 of Ichthyophonus hoferi. Classification (NCBI taxonomy): domain Eukaryota; class Ichthyosporea; order Ichthyophonida; family Ichthyophonidae; genus Ichthyophonus; species Ichthyophonus hoferi. The sequence continues at coordinate 1,837 of NAOQ01000658.1, forward strand.
CTGCATACTACGGACCACCTCGCCTAGCCTGGCACTGTCTTGCTGAAAACCATAGATTCGAATCAAAGGGTTGTATAGAGCTAAGGTTGGCATGTCTCCATTATACTGTGACAAAAAGAGAATGAGGGAACAGGGGGCATAAAAGCTGTTAGATGAATAGGAAGAGAGCAAGGGCATGATGACTGAAGTACAAAATAGGCAAGGGTAAATATGCATGGGAACATAATAAACGAGTAGTAGGAAAAAATAAGAAATAGATTTAACAAGGATACACCAAGAGAGGCAGAAGATTAGAGACCTAATAGTAAGACGACCATCTATATTCAGTATAACATTGTATTCCGTTCTGTATGGTGCTGTTTAACTGTTTTACCTTGAACTAAGTCCTTGATTGTTTCCCTTTCTACCTCCCCTCCCACTCCAATACAAGGAGAGACAGAGCAAAATCTCTATCGGTACAGTAATATTACCTTTCCACGCATATATACTAACCTTCATTTTATCAATTAACTCGGCAGCCAATCGGTGGTCTTTCCTACGGGTCAAGGCCACAGCCAAAAGCATGTAGGTGCGGCCATTGATTCGCGTACCCTTCTTTGCCATATTACCCATCACCTCCATTGCTTTCTCCACTTCATCTGGTGGTTATGAAAGAAATAAGAATATGTACATAGACTATCTCCGCCTACAACCCCTCACACCAACTCCATTGATCTAGTTCTAACCACAGTATCACACATGACTACACCCTTACTCTCTATTTACATCTGGCGCTATGCCCCCTCCCACCCCTGTTCACCCATTCAACCTTCCCCACCACACCTCCTCATGTTATATGTCATGTATTCATGTATTGGGTTTATCCTATAGGGAAGACCGCTTAATTACTAAGGTTTCTATAGGATCTTGATTGTACTGATTGGATTAAGTGCCTTCCATCTAACTTTAGTGCTAATGTGTTTACCAGTCAGGCATAGGTTTTATTTCTCTTCTAATTCTAGATTGCTTGTTGAAAGTAGTTAGGATTATTACTCTCTCTGATTAGAGAAGTGAAGTTAATTAAAACAACTATTACACAATAGTTGACAGTATATTATGCATAGCCGTTACCCTAGCCCTACATCATCATTAATCCCCCCAAGGACTTCCTGCCGTAGAGGCTAACTCTCTCGCCACTATACTACAGAAGGACTTTTCCGTGGTAGATGATAGTGATGATGTACAGGTCCATTCCCCTATTGTAGTGTAAAATACAACGCGTAATCATATCATACCTCTCTTACAGTATGCGCAAATTAAATAGCTCCATTCTGCAGGGCCCACCAATAGATTCCTATCGTCCATCATTCGTAATAGGTGTTCCACCCCATCGGCGTCACCTGTGCTTGGCACTTATGTAAGAGTCTATCACATGCTGTACGGTTAGGCTGACAGGTATATATGTTCAATGATACATGAACAGGTGATATAGATAGAGTGAGCCTATAGGACCACAGGGAATAGCATGAGGAGAATAGGAAATTACAACGTGGAATGGAGAGGCCATCACAAACTCTATAAATAAAGAGGGATGCATTGGTGCATAGGGAGAAATTGTGTGTGCAACCAGAGAATAGTAATATTATGAATCAATGGGACATCTGCAGTAGAGGAGAGTAGGAAAGATAGTCTCCCTATTGAATACCTATATACCCCGATTCAATAAGATACACACATGTTGTCCTATGGTAGGATCTTATTATTTACCTCCTATAGAGTATTCTGTTTGTATATCTTTGTATATTATGTGCTTTTTCCACCGCTTCCATTAGTGCTAATGGCTTGCGACACATACAAATGGCACCAGGAAAATGACTGTCTACCTTTATGTGCATACCCCAGTAGCAGGGCCCTGAACAGACTATGTTTGGGAACTATGGATCCCTGTGCCTCCCACTGTAATAGCCGTTGTGTGCCATCTTTTTGTCGGTTGGCAGTGCTGTAACACCGCAGTACGTGTACTGCTGTGGCGGTGTCCATGTCCAACCCCATGTGTTGCCCCCTTGCTAAATAGTGCTCGGCTAAGTCAACGTTGGCCGACTCGTTGCACATTTGAAGCATCTGCTTCAACCCCTTGAGACCCAATAAATTACCGTGTATAGCCTCGTATCCTTGCACTAATTGGTGAGCTGTATTTGCGTCCATTTTCTCGGCAAAGCACGCTTCCAGGAGAAGACCCAGGTGTCTTTAGCCAGAGTGGAAGAGTGCAGTCATAGTTTAGAAACATAATGCATTCTGATATTATATATACAATAATATGAATATGTGTATAGATGGAGATATATAATAAAGAGTAAAAGCCTTGAGGAGGGAAAGAACAGCATGTGCAAAAGGATTAAGAGAAGGGACCGGGGAAAAATAGAAGCAGGAAGAGAAAACAAGAGAGAAGGAGGAAAGGAGGACAGTCACTAGTACTAGTAGGTAGACCCAACCCATCCCAGAAATAAACTCACATGTTTTCTATTGGTACATTCCAGGACCGCATGAGGGCCAGTACCTTGACACCACTCCTATGTCCCCCTCCCTCACAGGCTGCTCTCAGCAACATCTGAAACCCATCAGAGCCTACCAGGCTAGCCGCATGCCCTCTCTCTACCACCTCCTCCACGAACTTAGTCACCTTCCCACCATCCTTAAGATACTGTCGTGCAATTGGTAGGAACATACTGGCAGGTAGGACGTTGGATTCCCTTTCATTATAGAGTACTATAAGATATAAGAACCCCGTGGAGACATAGGAAGATTATAGGGTGACAATAGATAAAGATATATATGTGTATAAATATAGGAAAGAGATGTTAAGTGATAGGCATAGAAGGTATGAGGAGGATGACTTGTACTATAGCATACAGCAAGACAGGGTGTATATGTGGGACCATTGGAGAGACAAGTAAGCCCGTGTAAGTGTATTTTCTGGTAGTAAATTGGTAGTTATAAATAATCACAGATATAATGGGGCATATTTTACATCCATCTTTAATATTTGACAATGAATTTCTTCATGAATGACACTCCTTTTATATCCGTAATTACATATATATATATATATATATGGATGTTCCTATGTACGCTAACAATATATTAATTACGCCAAAATACTACACAAACCAACCTGTCTCTATTGCACTCCCTTCCTATATAAGTTATTCCTTTTTCACTTTATCTATCTATACTCCACATTTCTCTCTTTTACTCTCTAGATTCACCTTGTCTGTCGTCAGACTCTGCATTAAGGCCCTATCATTGCGCAGGAGCTACCAAAGTCCGTTTAAAAAACAGTGTACAAACGGATATATATAACAGACATATGAGATGCCAACCCCATGTAATAAAACAGTATAGTATAGTGTAGTATAGTATAGGATAGGATAAGATAGTATTGTATTGTATTATATTGTGTAGTATAAATAAAACATATCCTGCTAGTAGCCTACACACTCTTACCTGCCATCGACTCCAACCCAGGCATTGCCCCTACATGAGCACACAACGCATGAGTAACTTTAAACCAGATACGCGAGTCGGGCTTTAGGCCAGCCCTTTCTATTAGTTGCAGTAGTTGTAATACACGCTCCTCGCTGTGGCAGCCACCATTCTTTTCCATCACCCGCAATACATCGTTGAATATGCCCAGACCCACTATATGCTCTGGGGGTCTGGTGCTTACGGCCTCCAATAGAAGGGTAAAGGCAAGGTCTACTCTCTCCAGGGGTGGGATGGCAAGTGCTTTTTGGCAGGCTGTAATAGCACTAGCTGCAAGCCCTAAAGGTAGTACCTCCGTCGGGGGCCGCCATGGGGCAAGATGCTGGTTGAATTCCTGCAAGGTTACCACATCAGCCTGATAGAGCCATGTACGTAGCTCTACTAGATTCATTCTGGTTTTCATTACCCCTCTATGATGTGGGGGTGTCCTCTGTGCCGCCTTTACCATGTCAGGTGGGGACTGACTACTTGGTACTACCCTGTTGCCTGCAGTGGCTGGAATGGCTGAGTTTCTGGCTACACTTTCTTGATAGATCTTCCCATGTGTCTTCATGGTACTGTGTACATGCAAGCCATAACGTGGAGAGTAACCAAGAGAGGTTTGCAGAGGGGATCTGGGGGAGGAGAGGGTAGGGCTAACAGCCAGAGCATGAAAGTGTAGTTTGTGAAACACTTGCCGTGAAGATGGTGTTTGGCTGGCGGGTCGAATGACTTGTGACGAATAAAAAGAGACTGGACCTGGGTTATTATACGACGAGGAACGATAGGTCTGTAGTAAAGAGGATGCTCAGTGAGGGGTCAATTATAATGAGATCAGTGTGGTCAAAGTATTCCAGTAGGAAGGACAATAGACCATTCCCTCCCTCCAATAATGGTAATAATATAATATTGAGGATCTGCTTGCCCCTCCCACATCATATTCCCCTTCTCGTCCCTTATCACTTTAGAGGTGATTAATTGTTCATGATAAAGGCTATCTTATAGTGAATTAGTAGGAAGGAATAACCAATAACCTGTAGATAGGGTTAAAAATACATAATGAAGAGTAAATAATGAGGGGATAATAAATAAATAAAATCAAAATGGCAAAGGGCTGCACACTGGTATAGGACAAAGAGATATAACAACCTGCTGTAAATATAAATACAAGTGTAGTGGCATTATCTAATGTGCGTGCGTCGCATTATCTATGTATTAAATAGCAACTATACTTGTCTGGTATAAAGGGGTAATTGAGAATAGTTTTGGTTATGAGTGCATATATAGAATGGAACAACATTAAATGTGCTTTTATGTATAAATGTGTAATATGTGTGTATGATAAAGGAAGGGTAAGCATATTTATTAGTATGTGTGTGGTACATACTGATATGTATGCTCAAGACAAGCATCTTTATATATCAGATAGTACACAAAATATAGAAAAATCATAAAAATATAATTATTTGAAGTATTACACCTATAGTCATGTATAAACAATGGTATGTCCAAAATATTTTGTTAAAAGGTTTGGGTGAAAATGACATAAACGAGCGAGAAAGAAAAAATAAAGTACTGGAACTGATAATAATAAAAGCAATATGGAGTGAGTGTGTATACATAAAAATAAAGGGAGTAACAGAGAGTGAAATAACACTTCTGCCTGCACAACCTCCAAATAATAGAGAACTCCAAAAGAAAACAGACTCTGAGACTAAAGGCAGCCTGATATTTAAACAGAACCTACTAGTCGGGAGCATTGCATGATAAGTCTCCCTTTACTTGGTGAAGTGCAACATAAAATTAAACCTGTCAACTCCGCCTGTGGCATAGAAATGTGTGGCCAACAATTACTTAGCCTCACACGCATATGCCCGATCGGCATCGTCCAGTTGAAAATAATGCATAAAAAATAGTCTATAACAAACTCTTAACATGGTAACTTGTTTTATAGTACATATAGTACATAAGTTAAAAAAAGTAACACAAAAATGTTGGTAAAAAAAAAAGTAAAGACTCGATTATTCAATTATTTCGGTGTGCACACAACACACCGCACACTTTATTTCTGACCCCTTAAGGATATCTATACATTTATATATGTATATATGTATTTGTACATCTCGATTGCAGTCAATAGTAAATATAACAAGGTGTGCAGTGTGAGCTAGCATTTTGATGAGCCACTACGTGATTTGATTTTAAGATATCTATTCGATTGGTGCAGCACGCACCCGAGAAGCCTACTAATAGTTAATTTTATCTCCTAGGAGGACATCGGATTGGTCACCAGTAACAAACCTTATTGTTATATGAAAAGACGTCGCTCGCATGCAATAAACAACAAACAACATACTTTACTTTGCATTGGTAGTTGTATTATGGTATGAAATAATAACATCAGTGTATTCTCTGAAAATGTATGTGTTTTATTGGTTCAACAAAGATTACATTTGGACCTTGCCTTTCCTTTGAAATGGTGTCTCTGGCATCTATTAACTGGAATGAAATCTTGATAATAGTTGTGCCATTTTATAGTTTATAAAGTACGTGGAAATGAAGCAATACAGGTTCTATTGGATCAAATTGCTCATATTAGTGCATTTCACTGATCATGCATAGATATATTACGTCACTTGGCATGGAGTCGGAAATAACCAATTATATCCTAATTATATATGTGGAAATTTTGATTGGTAACTCTAATTTTTTTATGTTACAAAATCTGAAAATAATTCCTTTGTCCTGTTAGCCAATTTAGACTCTAGATGAATGGGTAAGATGAAATAGCATATATAATGTCTCGATAAAAATAATTGACAATTCAAATAATACTCCTTAGACCACTCTGACAGGTACTATCATAACAAACTAGATACCCAATGTAAGACAACCATATTAAATAGTACTCGAACTTCTCTACTGATTTCTAACAAATAGTTTGATTGCATAATAACTAAGCTAAGTAATTAGTAATAACTAAAACTGAAGATAAACTACAACCATGTCTTAGACACATTTTTAGCCCCTTGTATGAAAATGACATAACTTCTAGAACTTCCTAATAATCTTGATAATGTTTTATTAAATCTATTTGTACGTACATTGAACATTGAAAATTTTAATTTAATATTTATCCTTAGTATATAGCTGCGGGACAAAATCTATAGTATATTATTTCAATTTAGTTCTCAACCAAGTTCAATAACAAAAAAATAAAATAAAAATAAAAATAAAAACAGAAAACAAGAATTATAATAATACACTCTTTCATTTTAAAATTACCTGCATTAGAGCTTTAATTTACGTAGAGTCAATACCCAAAGCCCAGGTCAGGACTGCAGACTGTCGCCACCAATCAAGTGATTCAGTAGTGTAAAGGCTTTATCTACCATCACCTGAAACCAACTTTCAAGTATCGTAAATGTTGGGTTACAGTTAATATATGCTACATTGCTCAGTCTGACTAATTGCTACCAGTAGGTTTTAAGCACCTACTAGATTTATGACACAGCTTAATAATTATAGCATAATGATAAAGATTGATGGGTCCAAGCTTAAATGTCCATTATTCTAATATTAATATTTTAAAATAAAAAGTTAAGAAATAGGTGAGATATTGTAAGTAGTGATATACAACAGACGATGTTATACAGAATAATCACATATGCTTTAATTTAAGCATTTGATTAATTGCTGATTAACAGATAAAACCCAATCAATATCTTCTTTCACACACAACGAAAATTATAGTTGGTTATGATTAAGCCTTTTAATCGCAATTGCGAATATATTCCAGAATTATGATGAGAACATTTACAATAATTGTATCGACTTTAATTCTAATCTGGATTCATATATATTACAATTTGGATCTAATTCTCTCTCTAGACACAATCAATTGATTGTACCTGAAGACTAATTCCTTGTCTAAGATCAAGATATCTCATGTCTCTGGGCCTGTTGTATCTGTCTGATAGTCAATCATAGTGCTGAAGTTGGGATTTAAGTATGTGTGAATGCGCTTGTTTGTACTTTCTGTGTAGTCAACAGAAAGTGAAGCTTTGTCCTCGTTGGCGATTCCAGTCATACCTAGAATATAAGTTCTGTCCGGTCCGGATGGACATATCCTAGAATTGGCAGTTGTTTTTGGTCGAAAGCCTCGGGCATGATTTTAATTGACTCAAATAGTTTAATTCAACCGGGCACTCGCTAATAGCTTAGTTTAATTATTTCCTATTTTGACTCTAGTTGTTGACGTGTCTAGAACTGTGAAGAATGCCAGCATAGGTTATACATTATTATTATTTTTATTTTTATTGATGATATGACACTAATGTATGATAACTATCCAGTCCACTATTGTATTCACAAGAAAAGATCAATTGGTCAAAAAATTTATTACTTCTCCTCATATTTAATAAATGATTAAGTCACCTCACATGTTTTCCTTGTAGGACTAAGAGATTCCTTCTTGAAGATTTATTCGTTTTTAATAGAACCTCAAATATTAACACAAAGTACTCGGCCAACCTACTCCCATTGTTGACCTTCCTTATAAATCAGATACCAAGGCAAGGATTACCGATCTCATTGATGGCCTGAGAATAGAACATTCTTATTTTCACATCGTGTGATAATTAAAGAAGGGTTTCCAATATTGTTCGCAAATGAGATAATATAGATACCAATCAAATTTTGCAGTGGTACCCGAGTCATCCAGGTCTTTATACTAACTTTTGAAAGGCATTAGTACTCACATTTTTAATTTTTTCTTATACTGTTTTTAAAAAATATTTGGTTGACCTGTCCTTATCGTGATCAAGCTTATGAGGTAGATGATCACATAGCAATGTTTTGGGTGTCCCTCCACTACGTGCAATGTAGTCTGATTTTAGTTTTGTCTAATCTTGTAATGTTAATATAGAATTGCACCATGTAAAAGTCAAACTTGATAGACAGTGATCTAGGGACGTTTTTATGATAAGAAGTTGTTTAATATTTGTTAGATATTCCTTAGCTGACGTTCTCTGACTCTGATTCTTAGAGGATTCCTTTTATAGTTTTATGTGGTCTACATTCTGATCATCCAATTACAGGTTAAAATGTTGGAGTCCAGGGCACTGTCTTTATATGAAACTTGAAGCTGTACATGTGAGCCCTGTATTCCTTCCTAATAAACTGGGCTTTATCCCAATTCCTTTAATTATAGTATCTACTCTATACTGTAGAGAGTGGCCTTAGTTTTCCGTATGCTTAACGCTTGTTTTGTGTGATACCAAAGCTGTTTTGTGTTTATGCGCAAATAATTCATAGCAACTTGGTGTCTTGATGGATACCAAGATGTGCTAAATAGGACAGAACAACTATTATGGTTTGAATGTAATCACAATAATTTGACCTATAAATATAAAGATGCACCCAGATTATTTAAAACAATGAACAACAAACTTTTGTGATGTTATCTCGATGCACATTTCTGTCGCCTTCCTCTGCAACCCAACCCATGTCTACACCCTCTTACATGGTTAAACTAGTCATAAGATAGATTATGCATAACCTTATTGTCAATAGGATATTTGATAGCCCAATCTAGCTTACCGGGTACAATTGCCTAGGGTCAAAGTATTTTTATCCCTAATTTACGGTATGATAAAATAAGCGACTGTCATTGCTCTAATAATGATGTCTATAACCCTAAAATTGCCCATTATTTTCATTTTATTTTATATTGGCCCACAATATGGTTCCTCCTTAACCCTCTAACACCACTGTATATACTATCCATATAACCCTACGAAATATATAACTCACTAGCTATATCTCCTTTTAATCGGCTGGATGTCTGAGACGATAGGAAGGACAAAGCTATTAGTGTGCCTTTGCGATAAACCTTTTTAAATCTATCAAAACAGGTTTTTGGGCTTGATAATATTTTATCCTACATCTCTTGAGTGTCAAAGCACTCTTTCCTCTTCTAGAAAAACTGTCTCACCATGTCAATGATACCTGGGGAGGGGCCGACTCATCCCTGGAACTACCACATGAGGCGTGAGATGCAGGAGATTTTACACAATGTTTATTTGGGTCCGTATGCGTCGGCCATGAATTCAAAGCTACAGCACCTAAAGGAGGTCGGAATAACGCACATTGTTTGCATTCGTGAACCGTAAGCATTTTTTATATGCAGACTGTGCTGTCTCCTCCCTTCCTTAGATAATGAATATATAATTGTCTATGTAAATGTGCACAGGTAGTCATACCCTTTCCTCCTACTTATTTATAATTCTGTAGTACTGTAACCCATGAAAATCCTAGCCATCTAATAAATAGCCCACTATTGACTTAAAAACCTTAGCAGGAAAACTCCATTGCCTCTTATGTTTTTCCCTTTCTTTGTCTTTCTCTCTCTTTTTCCTTTCTTCACATTTTCAAAAACATTGTGTATATTTACAACATACTTACTACATCAATTTTTCCACAATAATTATTACCTGTGCCAGCTAGTAACGCTTTACTTACATACTAAAACACTTTGATAGGAAAGAGGCCCCCTTTATACGGTGCAATTTTGAGGCGCATTTTACTTATCTAGTAGTGGAGGTACGCGACCTACCGGGTGAGAACATTATTCAACACTTTCCAAGGGTAAAGGTCCCCCGATTATATCCATTCCTAAATAGGCCCTTCCTCTTTCATTGTTTATTTTACTATATTCCAAGGTTGATTCTATTCCATCTTATTTATTTTCATCTCTCTCCCTTTCTTATCACACCATTTCCATTGATAATAAGTACTAATAACATGTAGAGGGCATAGAAGCAATAAATATTCTAGTTCTAATGGGTTTTGAATTAAAAGTTACTCACTGTAGTAGAAACCTTGAACTGTCAATGTGTGTATCAAGGAAACATATACAGGCTTATAGTGTAATGCACAGTTATAGATAACTATATAGTATTCCTAAGAATAGGACGGTACACTGGGCTCGGGGCAACCGACTGATCTCCTGTTTCTTTACCTCCATATGATCCTTCTATTTTTGGATATCATCAGCCTAACCTCTCCTATATTTGAAATACTATCTCTGAAGAGCATCCCCTCACATCCCTTCTGTCACCACAGTTTCACGACTTCATTGAGTATGCTTTACTACAAGGGGGCAAGGTCCTGGTCCATGGTAACGCTGGTATTTCCCGTAGTGCGGCCCTGCTAATCGCCTATGTGATGGAGACCAAAAACGTGGATTATGAAAACGCATTCCTTTTAGTTCAATCTCGTCGCTTTTGTATTAACTTAAATGAAGGGTTCTCCACACAACTTTTGGTATGGATGTATTTCTATGCTTCTTTTTTTTCTCTCTCTCTCTCATATATGTATCCTCACATGCATATTCATACATACCTACACATCTATTCTCCTAGATAATCAGGTCTTAACCCATATCTATTTACATTGAATCATACTCTACAGCATCCTTTGATCTACACTATTAGCATACATGTTCCCTTCTCTCCCTCCCCTCCCTCCCTCTGCCTTCCCCACTTATATGTACTACCACCCATATTTGTTTTCTTGGTCTATTTGGTAATATGTTCAAAAAATTTCATTTATCTATACGCATACCTGCCTGTTTTTATTACTGTCTCTAACTACCCATTCTTTATTGTATTTTCTTGTGGTTCCCAAATAAATACTACCTCTCCTACCATAAACATATAGCCATGACACCCATGTAGACTGTACACTCATTATTCATACCCTTCCAGCGCTACCCTTATACACTTTATTCATTGGTAGAGTAGGGGTGGGTTATTATATTATTATAGTATTACCTTGACAAGGGAAATGAGTCTGAGAAATTATTATAAGGGGCAGGGACTAGCCAATGATGCAATGTATTACAGCCAGGTTCCTAGTTAATACTAAGGCTGGATGTACTATAATAAACATGTTGGCTTATTGTATACACTTCACTTTAGCCACGCCTCTTCATCTTTTTTTTTTCCCTATATTTTGTGGTTTTCACTTATTTAATGCTGTATGTTTGTTTTCTCCGTGTATTATTGACGCATTTTTACTCCAACTCTACCATATATCTCATTGTGGTTTTCTTTTCATTAGGAATATGAACCTATTTATCGGGCCCGCCATATGGTTTTATCTAGTGGAGATGGCAGCCAGGTTAACCGAATGAAGCGATGTTTAGAATTAGATGAAGAAGATGTAGATGGACCCCGTGCCCATAACCCCTTCCCTAATAGGTCTGCACATGATGACGGTGATACTGGGTATGAGTATGAAAATACGTCCTTTGTAGAGATGGAGACATAGGCATAGGTTTAAGGTTGTGCTATATGACAAGATAGTACTCCCGCGTACCTCATTAGGGTTTGATTGGGATATTAGACCGTCCCTGTTCCATGCAGGAAGGTAATGTTTTAGGCCTGACAGGGAGATGGGTAGGAGAGCTATTGTAATTTCCTGTTTCTTAAGAAGAAAGTTTATAATTTCCGGTGTTGTCAAATTAAATGAAATGTGTTATTTATATAATGAAGGTTTTTAAAAATTATGGGGTATCTTGGTAGATGAAAAAAGGAAATAGTTATTGCATTACTACTTAAGCAAACATAAAACTTGGAGATCTTGGTTATATATATAGCAATTTAACTAATTGTAATTAGTTGTATAATAAATAAAAGAGTGGATATACAGATTGTAATAAAAAATAAATATTAGTATTCTACTTTGGAAAAATAGAACAATCTGCACTTAGCGGACATTGCACTGCACGAACTCAACTGTTCTTAACAAAGCAAGTTATTTCTGAGGGTCAGAGAGTAGGAGGTGTTACAGGTTCAAGTATGACGATTGCCGCTATAGCCACATGAAACCTTTTTGGTACTAATAAAGATACCTATTAGGATTGTTTAATTTCTTTGAATAGAATATATCACGTACACAGAGATTGAGTCTACAATTGATTTTAAGTTTAAGCCAAGCTGGACATCCCATAAGATTTATTAATTTTATTAATGTGTTCAGATATAACCTATTCCAAGTTATGTCAGTTGGACTTCCATCAACTGCTGTCTATGCCTTTTTAAGGATACTTTCTCCTCCTTATGTAAAAGAACAGCTGTTTTAATCATAGTTGATATAAAACCTCTCTTTTCATTTCTGGAAGGGATAAGCTCTAGGAGAAATCAAGAATAATATAGGTTCATTGACAAACACAATGGATACTGTATAGAGAAATATCTCATAAACATGACCAATAATCTATCTACACTGGTGAATTATACAAGGTGAGGTTTAAAAGGAGATGTAAATAACCTACTGCTACTCAAATATGGTTAGTACATTAACTTAACCGTGGATATTTTCCCTTGAAGGGATAAGAACATTCTCCTGTGTGCTCTAAGTCAGCTTCCTCTATATTTGTGAACATATCTTTGTTCCCTACTCAAAATGGATTAAAAAAATATAGTTGTGGCAATGGACCCTTATGCCTCCCTTGTACCTGCCACACTATTGTACAAATCAATACTAAGAAATATTATCTCCTTAGTTTACCTGAATAAGTACCCAAGCATTGCCTCCTAAAATTTTGTATTCCTGTCCGACGTAACTACACAGTAGCCCGCTTTGTGTCAAAGTTTTCAAAGTCCCTGACAATTCCAACAGCAAAGCTTTGTTGACTTGTTAGAATTGATTTTTTTCTATAGTATAGTATAATATAGTATAATATAGTAGTAGTAGTATAGTTGTAATGACTTCGGTGTCTTTAAGCAGATCTACCTTTATCCCTATAGCGTATAAAATGCGCTCTTTGCAGCCCTACCTACCTCGGATATATTGGAGCACCTAAGATAAGTATGTACAAGCTCTAAATAATTGCCTTCATACAGGCATTAAAATCAAGCATAACATTTACATATCTGTAGATGAGCATCTTGCCTCTTGATTATAATTATGGTACTTTTAGGTGTGAATGTGCTTATTGTTCCCACCCTTCCAGAACTAATGATATTTTGTAATATAATTTTATTATAGCTCAAAACAAGAAATACATCATTCGGTTTTATATCAAAATTTACCTGTGGCAGCATTTTTTTTAGTTCTCGCCTGTCGCAAATATCATTAATAAAGTAGACATAGTTATCATATGTGTACCCTTCTTCATCCTTTACACAGTCAAGGAAACCTCTAGAGGTATGCAACAATCACTGACTCCTAATATTAATATATCTCTAGGACCAGCTACAATCTATTTCCATCAAGAAAAACGTGAAAGATCCTATGGGATTCTACATGAAAGTTGCCAAAAGGTAGCCATCTAAACTCACTATCCAACCTCGTCTCTGTTCCTTCTATCTCCTCTATTACCAACGAGGGATCCAAGTCCAAGCCCTTTCTAGTCTTATTACAGAACAAACAGGCTTACTTGTCCACATATTCTCCATAGGACTCTGTTGTTATCTCTTCCCTTAGAGGCTATTTGTGAAGGTAGGATAATAAGGGTCCTAAGTATGCTCTATCCTTAAAGACAACTATTTGTGCCTTAAACATTTTATACACTTCACTGCTTATGGTAATATACCATCTAGTTCATTTAATCCCGCAGTATCTGGCTTAACCCTACACCCTCCCTTCTCTCTTTGAATTTCATAGGCTCCAACTTCTGGCCCTCAATATATCACTCCCTAACTGTTTGCTCTTTAACATGGTTATCAAAGTAGGAATCAACAATTTCAGCCACATGGTCCTCTGCCCTGCCATTAAGTAGGACAACATTGAGGTTGTTGCTGTTAACGAGTATTTCGTTGTCCTCGAGAGTACCACCATAACATCATCCCCTCTTCCACTGGTACCGCAAAGGCCGTCATTTTGATCATCCCCAAGATGAAGGGCAGGCTCACTGGCATGGCTTTCTGCGTGTCCACCCCCGATGTGTCCGTTGTTGCCCTGACTATTATCCTCAAGAAGGAGACCACCACAGACCAGATCAAGGCTGCCATCGAGGGACCCATGGCTGGTATGTACCCTGGGCTACACCAAGGACGCCGTTGTGTCCATGGACTTTTGCGGTGATGTGCGTAACTTCAACTTCGATGCCTCTGCATAAAAGAAAAGGCATCAGATGCTGTAAATGTAAAGGGTTCCAACTCCCAACTCTCCACAACCTTAGATCAACCTTAGTCAAGCTCGCGACTTAACGGGGTTGACGCCAAGCTCTATATTAGTAGCGTTGATGGTGTCCTGTAAAGAGCAATAACCTTAGACCAAATAGTCAAGCTCATGTCTTAATAAGGTTGATAGTGAGATTTTACGAGCATTAAATGGAAAGTATCCCAACCTCCACAACCTTAGTTTAACCTCAGTCAAACTAGCTATTGATGGTGCCCTGCAAAGGGCATCAGCCCTAGACCAAGACACGATAAAGTTGAGGTAAATAAAGGGCAACAGCCTTATCATGTTTTGGTCTAAGGATGGCACCATCAACCCTACCAAGACAGCTTGGCGTCAATCATGTCAAGTAACTGGCTTGACTAAGGTTAATATAAGGTTATGGGGAGTTGGGATCTTTTACATTGAATGCCTGTAAATTCTCACTGTCAACCTTTTCAAGACACGATAAGGTTCATGGCAATGAATAAAAAGCCCGCAAAAACAAACTTAATAAAAAAAGGGAGCAATTGGATATTTAGTGGCCATCTTCCCCAGCCAGGAGGAGCTGTCCGCATTCATTTTATTCTACAATCTTCTGAAGATGAGAGCTAGAGTCAGGAGCCCATAAATCCACCTCATAGTCATCTATATCCTATAGTTGGTCTAATTAAATCTAATTAAGCCTAATGATTTATTACTTGCTTATCGATCTAATTAGGTCAACATAAAGACTGAGCAACCATTGGTCCGATAGTTATTCCCCTTAGTAGGATGCACATAGTATGTTTACAATGAGCCGCGAGTAAGTGTAGAATATGCTGTATACACGGAGTAGGGGGTAAGTGTATAACATGCTGTATACAGTGAGTTAGAGATAGCTAGGTGTATACGATGTTTATAATGGGTTAGGGTTACGACTGGAGAGTAGCTCTTAATTCTCTCTTTGCTATTGGTTATAGCACTTAAATTGTTATTTTTGGTTATACCTGTCGGCTTATGGAGGCTCTATAAGCCCCTCTTCGTTTGTGGGATGTAGCTATTAGATAGACAGTGAGGCGTAAGGGCGAGAGCATAGAGCCTGTATATTGTGGGGATTACACACGGATTATTTATTTTGCATGCCACTATACAGACATGGAGCAGGTTAAGTCATCATGTAGGGTACTGGACTTGGGCATGGATCCTATGCTTTTGTATGGGGTGGATAGCGTCCAAATGTGGTAGGTTAGCTCTGGGCTGTTGCTGCTGCTCTAAGATTAGGGGTGATGGTTACTATGATTTATTTCTTGGTTGTTCATTCCTCTTTCTCTGTTATGATTTCCATTCTCTCTTCCATTCCTCTACCCACCTGCCGACTTATCTCTATCTATGCCCTATCTTCCTTTTATTTTTCTTGGCAATCCCGTTTCTTACTCGTCAGCCTTTGATTTCTTCCGTTTATTGGTGTTTAGTGGTAGCCAGCTGTTCCTACCCCTTCCACCATGCCTTCCCCTCTCCTGCCAGTGTCCTACTTACTGCTAACAAGATATTTTACTGTACTACCTCTCATTCCCCTCTGTTTGCCACATACAAACATACCTACCGTTCCCCCCATGCCCCTCCCAATACCCTCATCCCGCCACTATCAGCATGGATTTAGACCAGTCAGCAGGTGTAGGGACACTAAAGCGGGCAGCCGATGGAGATGAAGGACAGGGAGCCAAGCGAGCCAAACAGGCCGACACACCGCAGATCCAGGCCGAGAACCATTGCCCACCACTGGCCAATCCACTCCTTGGTAGTATGAGTAGGTGGCCTGTAGATTATCTTGGTATACTGGCTGCCTTAGGGCACCGTCCTGGTGACTATGCTGGGCTTTACCCCTATTGTTCACCTCATATTCTATTGCATGCATACTGTCTCTAATTAGTCTACATCTCTCTTTCTAATAGGCTGTGACCACCCTATATGCTGCATTTAGTAATATGATATGTGGAGTGATTGGTATACATATATATATATATATATTATTGAAGTGTTAGTATCTACATGGTTATGACTAATATACTTTGTCTTCTTTCTGGCCCTTGACCTGTTATACTTCCTCCTCTCTTTTTATCTTCCCTTCTTTTCTTTCCTCTCCCCCATCTAGGAATGGGAAGCAGTAATATTCTAGCCTATGCCAATCTTGACCCTTGCGAACTGGCCTCAATGACCCCTGAGGGGTATGGTGGCAACGATACTATGCATCTAGACCCTAGAGCCTCTCCATCCTGTGGCCAACCTGCCCATATATGCTCCCTGTATCTGCCCTGCCTGGTGTGCACTAACAAGGCTAATGCAGAACTGGCATGGAAGGATGGAAGGTAGGTTTTCCTTCGGTCCTATCTGCATGTCTATATATGGACCTGCCTGCTTCCTATTGGTTGCCACTTCTTCTATTCTTCTATTGGTCACTAGAAGGAGTGTAGGCTACCATGTGCCTAAGGCTGTAATTGGTGTTTGATAGTTTGTCCTTTGTACCGTTGCAGTGTAACTTAGCGGCTTTGGTCTCCCTCACTCTTGCTTTACAATATTCCGTGGTTGCGATTGGCCATAGTTGTTTTATTATTAATGGTTTGGGGGGATTAGAGGTGGTCCTATAGGATAAGACAGGAGTATGTAGCTTAGGCCCAATAGGGAGAGAGTCACATGGCACAGACATTCAGCATTCAATGATCTATTTACAGGTCTACGCCTCTGTCTCTTCCTGTTGTATCCGTGTCTACACATTATCTCGCTATCTCTGAATGTTATTCTGCCTAGATACCTGATTTCCATTAATACCCAATCCTTATATCCCGCTTGAGGTATATTTTCACTCATTCGGGTGGGGGTTACAGGCGGGGTGGGCATGAATTTTGTGCAAGTGACTTCCAGTAGATTGCGTAACTGTGCCCACAGCTTACCAGACTGTTGTGGGTTGGTAGATATACTAACGATAATGACCTGTCTGCCTTGTACAGTCCTTTATCTAGTGTAGCACCTAGATCACGCCAAACCTGTTTAATGCGTGGGAGTGAGTGCCCCATAGGATCCTCAGGATGGTAGACCATATATATATATATACTAATCAGATACTAAACAATCCACAACTATATCTATTTTTTTTCCATAATATAGTACTGAATGCTTTTTTGACTGGGTTTGGCAATAGGCCCCATGTTGCCACTAAGGTACAGTAGGGTATCTATCGTCTACTCAATAAAGATTGACCCAATGTTTCTAGCATTGCACACCAAGGCAATGCATGCCCAAAGGGGTGTTGCTGTACACAAGCCCACAGCAGCAGCATGTGTACAGATCATAATATACATTTATAGATGCTGCTGCAGGCGAGTTTTGATGATCAGTATTGATCAATATAAAATAAATAATATACAGAGAGATTCTACTCTGTTTGTACCATCATATATTATTTTATACCCCAGGTGTACTAACTATAAATGCACTTATGCATGCTAGAATCTGTGGTTTTACTCATTAAATAAAGTGGTAAGTCGTTTATCGTTATATAATACTACCAATCAAGAACCATCTCAACAGTCAACAGGTATAAACACCTGTTCTATTCTAATCATTGGTCCGTTATACCTCGGCAAACTTTGCAATTACTACACTAAGCAGCAACTTAAGCCTAATTGAACTATCGGTTCAATGTATATAATGTACGTTTGAATCGTTGGTTGTTTGCAAAACCAACCATCTCTTACCATATATGAAATGAACAAAACAAACTTTCTATTATATTTTATGGCTAAAAGCAATTTGTATGTTGTAATAGTGGTCTGGAGATTAGCACGATGCGCTTGGTTCGTGGTCTTTGACCTACCATCTACTGATTGGTCTCGCGTGTCACTTTCTATTAATACGCTGTGTACCAACCAATAACATGCATCATTCTTATTAATGCCAATTAACTAATAATCCTATCTAACGCCTTCGCTCTACTCCATTATATGGAGTAGCGTTATAAACGTCAATGGTATGGCTTCCTTTTCCTACAGGATCCCGAAGGATGCTCTCACGTGGCCTATACTAAACATTGATTATTATAGAGTTTTTGGATCCAAATGATAAGTCTCGCAATCAAAACCATAACCGTCTCATTCAAAACTATATATAAAAAATTTCCTGACCTAAAAGAAAACAAATATAAGCTTTGAAAACTTTTTTTAAAAAACTTTTCTTTCAATTTATACTCAATCTAGATGTTACCTAACATGTCATCGCCAGACTTGTGTCATAATTATTATCTAACATGCTATCAACCTCGTTTGTTATAAACAAATATATCAGAATCGGTGTCAGTTCTATTGACTTGTACACAG